>JASTWF010000723.1:106926-222921 GCA_030390025.1 Squalus acanthias | reverse complement strand
GGATGTCCCGTGTCAACAACAGAAATAAGAAAGTTGCACGCTCCCCACCTTTTTGTAAGGGATACAATGGATAAAGGATCCGAATTACAAAATTTAGTTTTCACCTAAGCGCTAGGGAACTGAATCAGACTCTGTCCTCCGGGTCTATCGAACACTCTGTTCCGCGCAATGCCAACGGGTCATGATAGGCCACAAGTGTACCGCTGAGCTCCGCACGCCTCCTGTCCAGACTGTATAGGAAACGATGAATGGGACTGGATAATTCTGGTTTATATAAAGACTGTCATTCTCCGGGCTCTCGTACCAGCCTGTTCTAATGTTCTTCACTCCCCCACTCTCTCATGTCTCTCTGCCTTTAATACAGACCCAGAGAGATCCACAACTCCGAGACCCGAGGAACACGTTACACAAGAAACCACTGAGGGTTCATCCACTATTCCAGCGGGGACGGCAGCCTCAGGTATCAGCCTTTTGGGGATCAATTCTGGCAGTTCACGCAATGTAAATGCTGAAATCCTCTATCCTCACTATTTATCCAGGATCTTACTGAGGGGAGTGGGATCCAGTGACTGACTGAGGAAAGTGGGATGAGGAGACTGATGGGATTGGGGTGAGGAGACTGAGGGTAGTGTGATGAGGACACTGAGGGGAGTGGGATGAGGAGACTGAGGGGAGTGGGATGAGGACACTGAGGAGAGTGGGATGAGGAGACTGAGGGGAGTGGGGTGAGGAGACTGAGGGTAGTGGGATGAGGAGACTGAAGGGGAGTGGGACGAGGAGACTGAGGGGATTGGGATGAGGATACTGAGTGGAGTGGGGTGAGGAGACTGAGGGGAGTGGGGTGAGGAGACTGAGGGTAGCGGGATGAGGAGACTGAGGGGAGTGGGATGAGGAGACTGAGGGGAGTGGGATGAGGACACTGAGGGGAGTGGGATGAGAAGACTGAGGGGAGTGGGTTGAGGAGACTGAGGGGAGTGGGATAAGGAGACTGAGGGGAGTGGGATGAGGAGACTGAGGGGAGTGGGATCCAGTGACTGACTGAGGAAAGTGGGATGAGGAGACTGATGGGATTGGGGTGAGGAGACTGAGGGTAGTGTGATGAGGACACTGAGGGGAGTGGGATGAGGAGACTGAGGGGAGTGGGATGAGGACACTGAGGAGAGTGGGATGAGGAGACTGAGGGGAGTGGGGTGAGGAGACTGAGGGTAGTGGGATGAGGAGACTGAAGGGGAGTGGGACGAGGAGACTGAGGGGATTGGGATGAGGATACTGAGTGGAGTGGGGTGAGGAGACTGAGGGGAGTGGGGTGAGGAGACTGAGGGTAGCGGGATGAGGAGACTGAGGGGAGTGGGATGAGGAGACTGAGGGGAGTGGGATGAGGACACTGGGGGGAGTGGGATGAGAAGACTGAGGGGAGTGGGTTGAGGAGACTGAGGGGAGTGGGATAAGGAGACTGAGGGGAGTGGGATGAGGAGACTGAAGGTATTGGGATGAGGAGACTGAGGGGAGTGGGATGAGGGGACTGAGGGAGTGGGATGAGGATACTGAGGGGAGTGGGATTGGAGACTGAGGGGACTGGGAATGGAGACTGAGGGGAGTGGGTTGAGGAGACTGAGGGGAGTGGGATAAGGAGACTGAGGGGTGTGGGATGAGGAGACTGAAGGGATTGGGATGAGGAGACTGAGGGGAGTGGGATGAGGGGACTGAGGGAGTGCGATGAGGATGCTGAGGGGACTGGGAATGGAGACTGAGGGGAGTGGGATGTGGAGACATAGAAACATAGATATATAGAAGATAGGAGCAGGAGTAGGCCATTCGGCCCCACGAGCCTGCTCCGCCATTCGATGTGATCATGGCTGATCATCTAAACTCAGTACCCTGTACCTCCCTTCTCCCCATATTCCTTGATACCTTTAGCTTTAAGAAATATATCTAACTCATCCTTGAATATATTTAATGACCTCGCCTCAACTACCTTCTGTGGCAGAGAATTCCACAGGTTCACCACTCTCTGGGTGAAGAAATTCTTCCTCATTTCTGTCCTAAATGGTTTACCCGTTATCCCTAGATTATGATCCCTGGTTCTGGACTCTCCGACCAGCGAGAACATTCTTCCTGCATCTAGTTTGTCCAGACCTGACAGAATTTTATATGTTTCGATGAGATCCCCTCTCAATCTTCTATACTCCAGTGAGTATAAGCCCAATCGACCCAATCTCTCCTCATATGTCATTCTTGCCATCCCAGGTATCAGCCTTGTGAATCTTCGCTGAACTCCTTCCATGGCAAGAACATCCTTCCTCAGATAAGGCGACCAAAACTGCACACAGTACTCAAGGTGTGGTCTCACCAAGGCCCTGTACAACTGCAGCAGGACATCCCTGTTCCTATACTCAAACCCTTTCGCTGTGAAGGCCAACATACCATTTGCCTTCTTCACCGCCTGCTGCACCTGCATGCTTACTTTCAGCGACTGGTGCACAAGGACAACCAGGTCTCGTTGCACTTCCCCTTTTCCCAATCTATTGCCATTCAGATAATAGCCTGCCTTTCTGTTTTTGACACCAAAGCGGATAACCTCGCACTTATCCACGTTATATTGCATCTGCCACGCTTCTGCCCACTCACCCAACCTGTCCAGATCATCCTGGAGTTTCTCGCTATCCTCCTCGCTGCACACACTCCCACCCAGCTTTGTGTCATCTGCAAACTTGGAGATATTACATTTAATTCCCTTATCTAGATCATTAATGTATATTGTGAATAGCTGGGGTCCAAGGACCGATCCCTGCGGTACCCCACTAGTCACTGCTTGCCACTCGGAAAAAGACCCATTAATTCCTACTCTCTGCTTTCTGTCCGCCAACCAGTTCTCTATCCAAGTCAATAACTTGCCCCCAATCCCATGTGCCTTAACTTTACCCGCTAATCTCTTATGCGGGACCTTATCGAAAGCCTTTTGAAAGTCCAAATACACCACATCTACTGGTTCTCCCTTATCTATTTTCCCAGTTACATCCTCAAAAAATTCCAGTAGATTAGTCAAGCACGATTTACCTTTTGTAAATCCATGTTGACTTTGTCCGATCCTGTCACTGTTTTTCAAATGCTCAGCTATTACATCCTTTATAATGGACTCTAGCATTTTCCCCACTACCGATGTCTGTAATTCCCCGCTTTCTCTCTACCACCCTTTTTGAATAGTGGGGTAACATTAGCTACCCTCCAATCTATGGGTACATTTCCAGAATCCATCGAATGTTGGAAGATGATCAGCAATGCATCTACTATTTCTAGGGCCACTTATTTAAGTACCCTAGGATGTAGATTATCAGGCCCTGGGGATTTATCGGCCTTCAATACCGTCAATTTCCCCAACAGCATTTCCCTGCAAATATTGATTTCTTTCAGTTCCTCCCTTTCATCAGACCGTATGTTCTGCAACATCTCTGGGAGGTTATTTGTGTCCTCCTTTGTGAAGACAGAACCAAAATATGCATTTAATTGGGCTGCCATTTCTTTGTTCCCCATTATTCTGGAAGGGGAGGGGGAACAGCCAGTTGTCGTGATACATGTTGGTACCAACGACGTAGCTAAAAAAAGGGATGAGGTCCTACAAGTAGAATTTAGGGAGTTAGGAGCCAAGCTAAAAAGTAGGACCTCGAAGGTAGTAATCTCTGGATTACTACCAGTGCCACGTGCTAGTAAGAGTACAGAGAACAGGATAGTTAGGCTAAATACGTGGCTTGAGCAGTGGTGTAAGAGGGAGGGTTTTAAATTTTTGAGGCATTGGAACCAGTTTTGTGGTAGGTGTGACCTATACAAAAGGGACGGTCGACACCTGTGCAAAGATGGAACTGATGTTCTCGGGGTAATTTTTGATGAAGCAGTTCGGGAGCATTTAAACTAGTACGGCAGGGGGCTAGAAACCTATGTAGTGAAATAGAGGAAAGTGAAAGGCAGACAGAAATAAATGGTAAAAGGGTGAGGAACAAAAAAGAAAGGGCCAAACTAATTCATAAAAAATGTGAGCATAAAAAAAGCCTGAGGGTTTTATACCTTAATGCGAGAGCATCAGGAACAAGGTAGATGAATTAGCTGTGGAAATAGAGGTTAATAATTATGATCTAATTGGGATTACGGAAACATGGTTGCAGGGTGAGCAGGGCTGGGAGCTTAACATACAGGGGTATTCAGTATTTAGGAAGGATCGACAAAAAAGAAAGGGAGGAGGGGTAGCATTGCTGGTAAAAGAGGGGATAAATGCAATTGAAAGGAAGGATATTAACTCAGTTAATACAGAATCTATATGGGTGGAGCTAAGAAATAGCGAGGGGCGAAAAACATTAATAGGAGTGGTATATAGGCCTCCAAATAGTAAAATAGAGGTTGGGGAGGGCATCACGAGGGAAATTAGAGAAGCTTGCAATAAGAGCACAGCTGTCATCATAGGTGACTTTAACTTACATATAGATTGGACTAGCCTAATCAGTAAAAATAATGAGGAGGAGGAATTCCTTGAGTGTTTAAGGGATGGTTATCTGGATCAATATGTCGAGGAACCAACTCGGGAACAGGCTATATTGGACTGGGTACTGTGCAATGAGAAGGGACTAATTAGTAATCTTGTTGTACGGGGACCCTTGGGTCAGAGCGATCATAACATGATCGATTTCTCACTCGAAATGGAGAGCGAAGAAATTGACTCAGAGACTAAGGTCCTGAATTTAAACAAGGGGAATTATGATGCCATTAGACGGGAACTGAGTAGGTCTGATTGGACAACGTTCCTGGGAGGACTGGAGGTAGATAAACAATGGCAAGCATTTAAAGATAGAATGACAAAATTGCAAAAATTGTTTATACCAATCTGGCATAAAAGGAAATCTAAAAAGGTGACTCAACCGTGGATAACAGGGGAAATTAGAGACAGCATAAAAACCAAAGATAGGGCGTATAAAATAGCCAAAAAAAGCGCCAGAGCGGAAGATTGGGAACAGTTTAAGATAGAGCAAAGGAGGACAAAGGGCTTAATCAAGAGGGGCAAAATAGCTTACGAAAGCAAGCTGGCGGAAAATATAAAAACTAACTCCAAAAGCTTTTATAAGTATATCAAGAGGAAAAGACTGGTGAAAACCAAAGTTGGTCCATTGCAGTCAGATACGGGGGAATATATAACGGGAAATAAGGAAATGGCAGACCAACTAAATGCATACTTTGGGTCAGTCTTTACGAAGGAAGACACAAAAAACCTCCCTGGGATATCGGGAAAAATAGGGACATTGGCAAAGGAGGAACTGACGCAAGTCAATATCTCTAAGGATATGGTGTTAAGGAAGCTAAAGGGATTGAAGGCGGACAAATCCCCAGGGCCTGATAACATGCATCCTAGGGTACTGAAGGAGGTGGCCCTAGAGATAGCGGATGCACTAAGTATGATTTTTCAGAATTCATTAGACTCTGGAACAGTGCCCATGGATTGGAGGGTAGCTAACGTTACCCCACTATTCAAAAAGGGGGGTAGGGAAAACGCAGGTAATTACAGACCTGTAAGCCTTACATCAGTTGTGGGCAAAATGCTGGAGTCCATCATTAAGGATGAAATAGCGGAGCACTTAGCAAATGGGGACAGGATAGGACAGAGTCAACATGGATTTACAAAGGGTAAATCGTGCTTGACTAATCTATTGGAATTTTTTGAGGGAGTAACTGGTAAAATAGATGGGGGAGAGCCAGTAGATGTGGTGTACCTGGACTTCCAAAAGGCCTTCGATAAGGTCCCACATAAAAGATTAGCATGGAAAATTGAAGCTCATGGGATAAAGGGGAAAGTATTGACGTGGATAGAGAACTGGCTGTCAGATAGAAAACAGAGAGTTGGAATAAACGGCTCATTTTCTGAATGGCAGGCAGTAACAAGTGGGGTACCACAGGGATCTGTCCTGGGTCCCCAGCTGTTCACAATTTACATTAATGACCTGGATCAGGGAGTCGGATGCAGCATTTCCAAATTTGCAGACGACGCTAAACTAGGAGGGGGGGTGGGCTCAGAGGAGGAGACCAGGAAGCTCCAGAGCGATTTGGACAGACTGGGTGATTGGGCGGATAAATGGCAGATGCACTATAATGTGGACAAGTGCGAAGTTATCCACCTTGGGTGCAGGAACGGGAGGGCAAATTATTATTTAAATGGCAATAAATTGGGAGAGGGGCAAGTACAGAGAGACCTGGGTGTTCTTGTACACCAGTCACTGAAGGCGAGCATGCAGGTGCAACAGGCGGTCACGAAGGCAAACGGTATGCTGGCCTTCATAGCAAAAGGGTTGGAATACAGGAACAGGGATACCTTGCTGCAGCTGTACAGGGCACTGGTGAGACCACACCTCGAGTACTGTGTACAGTTTTGGTCGCCTCATCTGAGGAAAGATGTTCTTGCCATGGAGGGGGTGCAGCGGCGATTCACCAGGCTGATACCAGGAATGGCGGGATTGACCTATGAGGAGAGACTATGTAGTTTAGGGATGTACACACTGGAGTTTAGAAGATTGAGAGGGGACCTCATAGAAGTGTATAAAATTCTGACAGGTCTAGACAGACTAGATGCAGAAGGAATGTTTCCCTTGGCGGGTGAGAACAGAACTAGAGGACATAATTTAAGGATAAGGGCTAAACCATTTAGGACAGAAATGAGGGGGAATTTCTTCACTCAGAGGGTGGTGAACCTGTGGAACTCATTGCCACAGAGGGCAGTGTACGCCAGCTCATTAAATATATTTAAGAGGGAATTAGATATATTTCTACAGGCAAAAGGGGTTAAGGGTTACGGAGAGAAGGCGGGGACGGGATACTGAATTGGAGGATCAGCCATGATCTCATTAAATGGCGGAGCAGGCTCGAAGGGCCGGATGGCCTACTCCTGCTCCTATCTTCTATGTATCTATGTATCTATGTATTATAACTTCCCCGCTTCTGACTGCAAGGGACCTACACTTGATTTCACTAATCTTTTTCTCTTCACATATCTATAAAAGCTCTTACAGTCAGTTTTTATGTTCCCAGAAAGCTTACTTTCATATTCTATTTTCCCCTTCTTATTTAATCCCTTTGTCCTCCTTTGTTGAATCCTAAACTGCTCCCAATCCTCAGGGCTACCTCTTTTTCTGGCCAATTTATATGACCTCTCCTTGGATCTTATGCTATCCCTAATTTCCCTTGTTAGCCATGGTTGAGTCACCCTTTTTGTTTTATTCTTATGCCACACTGGGATGTACAAATTCTGTAGTTCCTCCATGCAGTCTTTGAATGTTTGCCATTGCCTATCCACCGTCAACCCCTTGAGTGACATTCCCCAATCAATCCTCCCCAATTCGCGACTCATACCATCGTAGTTTCCTTTATTTAAATTCAGGACCCTAGTTTCTGATTCAACTACTTCACTCTCCATCCTAATGAAGAATTCTATCATATTATGATCACTCTGACCCAAGGGGCCTCGTACAACAAGATTGCTAATTAATCCTTTCTCGTTGCATAATACCCAGTCTAAGATGGCCTGATCTCTGGTTGGTTCCTCGACATATTGTTCCAGAAAACCATCTCGTAAACATTCTAGGAATTCCTCCTCCACAGTATTGTTATTAAATTGGTTAGCCCAATCGATATGTAAATTCAAGTCACACATGATGACTGCTGTGCCCTTACTGCATGCTTCTCTAATTTCCCTTTTAATGCCGTCCCCAACCTCCGTATTACTTTTTGGAGGTCTATATACCACTCCCACTAACATTTTCTGCCCCTTGTTATTTCTCAGTTCTACCCATACAGATTCCGCATCATCAGAGCTAATATCCTTCCTTTCAATTGTGTTAATCCCCTCTTTAACCAGCAATGCTAACCCACCTCCCGTTCTTTGTTGCCTATCTTTCCTAAATATTGAATAACCCTGGATGTTGAGTTCCCAGCCTTGGCCACCCTGGAGCCATGTTTCTGTAATCCCTGAGACTGAGGGGATAGGGATGAGGATACTGAGGGGAGTGAGATTGGAGACTGAGGGGACTGGGAATGGAGACTGAGGGGAGTGGGATGTGGAGACTGAGGGGAGTCGGATGTGGGGACTGATGGGAGTGGGATGAGGAGACTGAGGGGATAGGGATGAGGCGACTGATGGGAGTGGGATGAGGAGACTGAGGGGATAGGAATGAGGAAACATCGAAACATAGAAGATAGAAGCAGGAGTAGGCCATTCGGTTCCTCCAGCCTGCTCCGCCATTCAATATGATCATGGCTGACCATCCAAATTCACTACCCTGTCCCTGCTTTCTCCCCATATCCCTTGATCCCCTTAGGCTGAAGAAATATATCCAGCACCTTCTTGAATATAGATGAACTGTACTCAACTGTCTTCTGTGGTAGATAATTCCACAGGTTCACCACTCTCTGGGTGAAGAAACTCCTCCTCATCTCAGTCCTAAATGGCTTACCCCTTATCCTTAGACTGTGACCCCTGGTTCTAGACTCCCCCGCCATCGGGAACATCCTTCTTGCAAATAATCTGACTAGTCCTGTTAGAATTTTATAAGTTTCAATAAGATCCCCTCTCATTCTTCTAAACTCTAGCGAATATAAACGCAATCGACTCAATCTCTCTTCATACGTCATTCCTGCCATCCCAGTTATCAGTCTGGTGAATCTTCGCTGCACTCCCTCCATGGCAAGAACATCCTTCCTCAGATAAGGCGACCAAAACTGCACACAGTACTGAAGGTGTGGTCTCACCAAGGCGCTGTACAACTGCAGCAAGACATCCTTGTTCCCGTACTCGAACCCTTTCGCTACGAATGCCAACATACCATTTGCCTTCTTAACCGCCTGCTGCACCTGCACGCTTACCTTCAGCGACTGGTGCACAAGGACAACCAGGTCTCGTTGCACTTCCCCTTTTCCCAATCTATTGCCGTTCAGATAATAATCTGCCTTCCTGTTTTTGCCACCAAAGTGGATAACCTCGCATTTATCCACATTATACTGCATCTGCCATGCAGCTTCCCAATCACCCAACCTGTCCAAATCATACTGGAGTTTCTGAGGGAAGTGGGATGTGGAGATTGAGGGGAGTGGTATGAGGAGACTGAGGGTAGTGGGATGAGGAGACTGAGGGGAGTGGGATGAAGAGACTGAGGGGAGTGCGGCGAGGAGACTGAGGGGAGTGGGATGTGGAGACTGAGGGGAGTGGGATGAAGAGACTGAGGGTAGTGGGATGAGGAGACTGAGGGGAGTGGGATGAGGAGACTGAGGGGAATGCGGCGAGGTGACTGAGAGGAGTGGGATGAGGAGACTGAGGGGAGTGGGATGAAGAGACTGCGGAGATGGGTTGAGGAGACTGAGGGAAGTGCGGCGAAGTGACTGAGGGGAGTGCGATGAGGAGACTGAGGGGAGTGGGATGAGGGGACTTAGGGGACTTGGATGAGGAGACTGATGGGAGTGGGATGAGGAGACTGAGGGGAGTGGGATGAGGAGACTGAGGGGAGTGGGATGAGGAGACTGAGGGGAGTCGGTTGAGGAGACCTAGGGGACTGGGATGAGGAGACTGAGGGGAGTGCGGCGAGGTGATTGAGGGGAGTGCGATGAGGAGACTGAGGGGAGTGGGGCGCGGTGACTGAGGGGGTTGTGTGTCGTATCTGAGGTGCACGGGGTATGGTGGCTGCGGTATTAGGATTGGATAACTATGATTTACATAAAAACTGGTATCTAATATTGTCCAGACTCTAGTACCAGCCTCATGAGCTGTTCTGGTGTTCGCCACTCTGCACTCTCCCAGGTTTCTCCTCCTTCATTACAGACTCAGAGACAGACGTAAGTCAGGAGCCAGAGGAACAATCGACTCGAGAATCTGCTGACCGTACATCCACTATTCCATCGGAGTCTGCAGCCTCAGGTATCTGCCTGCTGGGGTTCATTCTGAACTCAGTCCTCAGCCAATCAGTCTCTTGAAAAGCTCAGTATGGGAGATTCAAGCAGACTCTTTTTGAGGGGAGTACGCTGCAGTGAGTGAAAAGAGTGGGATGCAGTGAGTGAGGGGAGTGCGATGCAGTGAGTGAGGGGAGTGGGATGCAGTGAGTGAGGGGAGTAGGATGCAGTTAGAGAGGGGAGTGGGATGCAGTGAGTGAGGGGAGTGCGCTGCAGTGAGTGAAGAGAGTGGGATGCAGTGAGTGAGGTGAGTGGGATGCAGTGACTGAGGCGAGTGTGATTCAGTGAGTGAGGGGAGTGCGATGCAGTGAGTGAGGGGAGTGGGATGAAGTGAGTGAGGGGAGTGCGGTACACTGATGAGGAGAGTGGGGTGCAGTGAGTGAGGCGAGTGGGATGCAGTGACTGAGGGGAGTGGGATGCAGTGAGTGAGTGGAGTGGGGTGTATTGAGAGAGGGGAGTGGGATGCATGGAGTGAGGGGAGTGTGATGCAGTGAGTGAGGGGAGTGGGATGCAGTGAGTGAGGGGAGTGGGATGCAGTGAGTGAGGGGAGTGGGATGCAGTGAGTGAGGATAGTGGGATGCAGTGAGTGAGGAGAGTGGGATGCAGTGAGTGAGGGGAGTGGGATGCACTGAGTGAGGTGAGTGGGATGCAGTGAGTGAGGGGAGTGGGACGCAGTGAGTGAGGGGAGTGGGATGCAGTGAATGAGGGGAGTGGAATGTAGTGAGTGAGGGGAGTGGGATGCAGTGAGTGAGGATAGTGGGATGCAGTGAGTGAGGGGAGTGGGATGCAGTGACTGAGGGGAGTGCGATGCAGCGAGTGAGGGGAGTAGGATGCAGTGAGTGAGGGGAGTGGGCTGCAGTAAGTGAGGGGAGTGCGCTGCAGTGAGTGAAGAGAGTGGGATGCAGTGAGTGAGGAGAGTGGGATGCAGTGACTGAGGCGAGTGTGATTCAGTGAGTGAGGGGAGTGCGATGCAGTGAGTGAGGGGAGTGCGATGCCGTGAGTGAGGGGAGTGGGATGAAGTGAGTGAGGGGAGTGGGATGCAGTGACTGAGGGTAGTGCGAGGCAGTGAGTGAGGGGAGTGGGATGCAGTGAGTGAGGGGAATATGATGCAGTGAGTGAGGGGAGTGGGATGCAGTGAGTGAGGGAGTGGGATGCAGTGAGTGAGGGGAGAGGGATGCAGTGAGTGAGGCGAGTGGGATGCAGTGAGTGAGGGGAGTGGGATGCAGTGAGTGAGGGGAGTGGGATGCAGTGAGTGAGGGGAGTGGGATGCAGTGAGTGAGGGGAGTGGGATGCAGTGAGTGAGGGGAGTGGGATGCAGTGAGTGAGGCGAGTGGGATGCAGTGACTGAGGGGAGTGGGATGCAGTGACCGAGGGGAGTGGGATGCAGTGAGTGAGGGGAGTGGGATGCAGTGGGTGTGGGGAGTGGGATGCAGTGGTCAGGGGAGTGGGATGCAGTGAGTGAGGAGAGTGGGATGAAGTGACTGAGGGGAGTGGGATGCAGTGAATAAGGGGAGTGCGATTCAGTGAGTAAGGAGAGTCGGATGCAGTGAGTGAGGGGAGTGGGATGCAGTGAGTGAGGGGAGTGGGATACAGTGGGTGAGGGGAGTGGGATGCAGTGGATGAGGGGAGTGTGGTGCAGTGAGTGAGGAGAGTGTGTTGCAGTGAGTGAGAGGTGTGTTTTGCAGTGAGTGAGGGTAGTGCGATGCAGTGAGTGAGGGGAGTGGTATGCAGTGAGTGAGGGGAGTGCGATACAGTGAGTGAGGGGAGTGGGATGCAATGAGTGAGGATAGTGGGATGCAGTGAGTGAGGGAGTGGGATGCAGTGAGTGAGGGGAGTGGGATGCAGTGAGTGAGGGGAGTGGGATGCAATGAGTGAGGATAGTGGGATCCAGTGAGTGAGGGGCGTGGGATACAGTGAGTGAGGGGAGTGGGCTGCAGTGAGTTTTGGGAATGGGATGCAGTGAGTGAGGTGAGTGGGATTCCATGAGTGAGGGGAGTGGGATGCAGTGAGTGAGGGGATTGGAATGCAGTGTGTGAGGGGAGTGGGATGCAGTGACTGAGGGGAGTGGGATGCAGTGACTGAGGGGAGTGGGATGCAGTGAGTGAGAGGAGTGGGATGCAGTGAGTGAGGGCAGTGGGATGCAGTGAGTGAGGGGAGTGGGATGCAGTGTGTGAGGGGAGTGGGATGCAGTGAGTGAGGGGAGTGGATGCAGTGAGTGAGGGGAGTGGGATGCAGTGAGTGAGGGGAGTGGGATGCAGTGAGTGAGGGGAGTGGGATGCAATGAGTGAGGGGAGTTCGATGCAGTGAGTGAGGGGAGTGCGATGCAGTGAGTGTGGGGAGTGGGATTGAGTGAGTGAGGGAAGTGGGATGCAGTGAGTGAGGGGAGTGGGATGAAATGAGTGAGGGGAGTAGGATGCAGTGAGTGAGGGAAGTGGGATGCAGTGAGTGAGGGGAGTAGGATGCAGTGAGTGAGGGAAGTGGGATGCAGTGAGTGAGGGGAGTGGGATGCAGTGAGTGAGGGGAGTGGGATGCAGTGTGTGAGGGGAGTGGGATGCAGTGTGTGAGGTGAGTGGGATGCAGTGAGTGAGGGGAGTGGGATGCAGTGAGTGAGGGGAGTGGGATGCAGTGAGTGAGGGGAGTTGGATGCAGTGAGTGAGGGGAGTCGGATGCAGTGAGTGAGGGGAGTGGGATGCAGTGACTGAGGGGAGTGGGTTGCAGTGAGTGAGGGGAGTGGGATGCAGTGAGTGAGGGGAGTGGGATGCAGTGACTGAGGGGAGTGGGATGCAGTAAGTGAGGGGAGTGCGATGCAGCGAGTGAGGGGTGTGGGATGCAGTGAGTGAGGGGAGTGGGATGCAGTGACTGAGGGGAGTGGGATGCAGTGACTGATGGGAGTGGGATGCAGTGAGTGAGGGGAGTGGGATGCAGTGAGTGAGGGGAGTGGGATGCAGTGATCGAGGGGAGTGGGATGCAGTGACTGAGGGGAGTGGGAGGCATTGAGTTTGTGGAGTGGGATGCAGTGAGTGAGGGGAGAGGGGTGCAGTGAGTGAGGGGAGTGGGGTGCAGCGAGTGAGGGGAGTAGGATGCAGTGGGTGAGGGGAGTGGGATGCTGGGTTGGATAATCATGGCTTATATAAAGTCCTTTGACCCAGGCGTATTTCTCCATCCTCCAGTGTCCAGACGGCTGTTCTTTTGTTACAGGTCCAGCGAAGAGGACAAGTCCCGGAGACAAGGGACCGTCGACATCAGGCGCTGACTGCAAACCTTCAGAGACGGGACATTCAAGGCCAGGTATCAGTCGACTTCTGGTAGGAACGATCCACTCAGACTCTTCCAGGGTCCCAGGCCAGAAACGTTCAGGCCCTGACATAATCCTCACACACTCAGTGCCTAGGCCTCCCAAATACCCTGGATTACAAGCTGACTGCTCGGGCCAAGTTAACAGGGCAAGTCTCTCCCACCATGAACCGGGAAACCCCCTCCCCTGTACTGTGGTTAGATTGGCTCTCGGGGATCAGGTGACACGGCCGGGGTCCTTATTTATTGCCCCCTCCCCAATCGCCCTGTGTAGGTGCAAGTGTGGGGCGGCCTTCTCCACCTACAGTGGGTTTTGGGGGTTAAGGAAAGCAGGTGGCGGGCCGGGCCGGGGTTTGTATTCGCTCGAGTTTAGAAGAATGAGAGGGGATCTCATTGAAAATTATAAAATTCTAACAGGACTAGACAGACTAGATGCAGGAAGGATGTTCCCGATGGCGGGGGAGTCCAGAACCAAGGGTCACAGTCTGAGGAAGAGGGGCAAGCCATTTAGGACTGAGATGAGGAGGAATTTCTTCACCCAGAGAGTGGTGAACCTGTGGAATTCTCTACCACACAAGGCAGTTGAGGCCAAGTCATTAAATATATTCAAGAAGGAGTTAGATATATTTCTTAAGGCTAAAGGGATCAAGGGATATGGGGAGAAAGCAGGGACAGGGTACTGAATTTGGATGATCAGCCATGATCTCATCGAATGGCGGAACAGGCTCGAGGGGCCCAATGGCCTACTCCTGCTCCTATCTGCTATGTTTCTATATTTGTCCTCCTGGACTCCCGTGGCCTGGTGCAGCCCCCAGAGCAGAAGCAGTTATGCAACCTCATTCCTCCTCTGGTTCACAGCAATACGTTTCGCGTAAGCATGATATTTCATAGCAGAGTATACCGAACAGACTTTATTGATCCACAGTAAAGATGATCGGTCTTTAACTGTATACAGAGAGCAACTTTACCGGTTTCCGTATCTTTTGAATACGCTCTGCGATACTGCTGAAAACTGTGCTCCTTTATACACCATAGTTTGATTACATCAAAGGAAAATGTCAAAATGACGTATCTATTTCCCAACTCCTCTGAAAACCGATTATCTATGTAAACAGTTTGCAATTGTTTAATAAAACAGAAAATGCTGGAGACACTCAGCAGGTCGGGCAGCATCTGTGAAGAGAGAAACAGAGTTAACGTTTCAGGTCGATGACCTTTTATCAGAACTGGCAAAAAAGCAGGAAATGGAACAGATTTTTAAGCAAGTGCAGGGGTTGGGAAATGGGGGAAGGGGGTGAAAGAACAAAAGGGAAGGTCGGTGATAGGATGGAAGGCAGGAGAGGTTAAGAGACACAAAGAGATATTCAAGGCAAAAGGAGGTGGTAATGGGACAGGTTAAGAAACAAAGGATGGCTCTAGATGAAGTGTAAATTGCACTGGCAGAATGAAGGACAGCTGCCATGTGGGAGAGAAGAAAAGACAAATACAAAAGATGTGGATAAAAAATATATATAGGATAGGGGACGAGGTTATGATCTGAAATTGTTGAACTCTATGTTGAGTCCAGAGGGCTGTAAAGTGCCTAATCCAAAGATGAGGTGCTGTTCCTCGAGCTTACGTTGAGCTTCAGTGGAACAATACAAGAGGCCGAGGACGGTGAGGTCTGAGTGGGATTGGAGCGGAGAATTAAAGTGACAGGCGACCGGAAGCTCGGAGTCACCCCTTACCGACTGGCAATTGCAATTGTTTACCTCAGAACCACTTCCCTTGAATAAGACTTCATTTACCTGCTGTTACCTTTAGCTAAAGGACTCGCTGCCGCTACCTGATTAGTCCAAAACTAAACCATTCTTGGGTGATGTCATTACTATCGCTCATTCCCTTACACAAGCACTTTACATTTCGGAATACAAGCAATGCCTTCTCCTCACGACACTTCAAAGCCATCCTGTTTATATCGGAAAGCCTGCTGATTAAAGATACAAAGAAGTTCGACTGTTAAACTATAAACTCCCCAAGATGTACAACATGCATCTCCACGATGTCTAAAATAGGCCCCTGATTGGCCTGGTGCTCCGAGCTTCCCCCTTCCCCAAACCCCCTTCCTCCGCCCCCTGTACCCGGGTGATAATGCCGCCTCTAACTCTGATCGAGGGGGGGGGGGATGGGGCGGTGAGGCTGAAGACCTGTCCTCTCAATGTTCCAGGGGTGCTGCATTTGACGGACGAGGAGTGCGAGAAGGTCAGTACCGAGGTCCAGGTGATGTACGTCGGAAAAAGCGAACTGGACACCCCCGAGAAAAAGGAAGCCTATCTCCGGCAGGTGAGGGATTTATTCTACATTCATTCCCGGGCTCTGGGCGACAATCGGCAATGCCTGCATTGAACGACCATCCCCAGTTAGTATTGATTGATCATTCCCAGTTAGTATTGATTGATCATTCCCCAGTTAGTATTGATTGATCATTCCCCAGTTAGTATTGATTGATCATTCCCCAGTTAGTATTGATTGATCATTCCCAGTTAGTAATGATTGATCATTCCCAGTTAGCATTGATTGATCATTCCCTGTAAGTATTGATTGATCATTCCCCAGTTAGTATTGATTGATCATTCCCCAGTTAGTATTGATTGATCATTCCCCAGTTAGTATTACATAGAACATAGAACATAGAACAGTACAGCACAGTATAGGTCCTTCGGCCCTCGATGTTGTGCCGAGCATTGTCCGAGACCAAGATCAAGCTATCACACTCCCTATCACTCTGGTGTGCTCCATGTGCTTATCCAATAACCGCTTGAAAGTTCCTAAAGTGTCCGACTCCACTATCACAGCAGGCAGTCCATTCCACACCCCAACCACTCTCTGAGTAAAGAATCTACCTCGGACATCCCTTCTATATCTCCCCCCATGCACCTTATAGTTATGCCCCCTTGTAACAGCTGCCTCTACCCGAGGAAATAGTCTCTGAACATCCACTCTATCTATCCCCCTCATCATCTTATAAACCTGTATTAAGTCGCCTCTCATCCTCCTCCGCTCTAAAGAGAAAAGCCCCAACTCCCTCAATCTTTCCTCATAAGACCTCCCCCGCAAACCAGGCAGCATCCTGGTAAATCTCCTTTGCACTCTTTCCAATGCTTCTACGTCCTTCCTATAGTGAGATGACCAGAACTGCACACAATATTCCAAATGTGGTCTCACCAAGGTCCTGTACAGTTGCAGCATAACCTCACGGTTCTTAAACTCAAACCCTCTGTTAATAAACGCTAACACACAATAGGCCTTCTTTACTGCTCTATCCACTTGAGTGGCAACGTTCAGAGATCTGTGGATATGAACCCCCAGATCCCTCTGCTCCTCCACGTTCCTCAGAACCCTGCCGTTGACCCTGTAATCCTTATTCAAATTTGCCCTACCAAAATGAATCACCTCGCACTTATCAGGGTTAAATTCCATCTGCCATTTTTCGGCCCAGCTCTGCATCCTATCAATGTCTCTTTGCAGCCTACAACTGCCCTCCACCTCATCCACCTGTCCACCAATCTTGGTGTCATCAGCAAATTTACTGATCCACCCTTCAGTCCCCTCCTCCAAGTCATTGATAAAAATCACAAACAGCAGAGGACCCAGCACCGACCCCTGTGGCACACCGCTGGTAACTGGTCTCCAGTCCGAAAATGTTCCATCCACCACCACCCTCTGCCTTCTATGAGTTAGCCAGTTACTTATCCAATCGGCCAAATTTCCCTCTATCCCACAACTCCTTACTTTCTTCATGAGACGACCATGGGGAACCTTATCAAACGCCTTACTAAAATCCATGTATACGACATCAACTGCTCTACCTTCATCTACACACTTAGTTACCTCCTCAAAGAATTCAATCAAATTTGTTAGGCAAGACTTACCCTTCACGAATCCGTGTTGACTATCCCTGATTAAGTTGCCCCTTTCCAAATGGTCATAAATCCTATCCCTCAGGACCTTTTCCATTATCTTACCAACCACCAAAGTAAGACTAACCGGCCTATAATTACCAGGGTCATTCCTATTTCCTTTCTTGAAGATAGGAACAACATTCGCCACTCTCCAGTCCTCTGGCACCATCCCCGTGGACAGTGAGGACCCAAAGATCAAAGCCAGTGGCTCTGCAAGCTCCTCCCTTGCCTCCCAAAGAATCCTAGGATATATCCCATCTGGCCCAGGGGACTTATCGACCCTCAGGTTCTTCAAAATTGCTAAAACATCTTCCCTCAGAAAATCTACCACCTCCAGCCTATCCACCTTTATCACACTCTCATCCTCAAGAACAGTAATGATTGATCATTCCCAGTTAGTATTGATTGATCATTCCCAGTTAGTATTGATTGATCATTCCCAGTTAGTATTGATTGATCATTCCCAGTTAGTATTGATTGATCATTCCCCGTTAGTATTGATTGATCATTCCCCAGTTAGTATTGATTGATCATTCCCAGTTAGTATTGATTGATCATTCCCAGTTAGTATTGATTGATCATTCCCAGTAAGTATTGATTGATCATTCCCAGTTAGTATTGATTGATCATTCCAGTTAGTATTGATTGATCATTCCCAGTTAGTATTGATTGATCATTCCCAGTTAGTATTGATTGATCATTCCCCAGTTAGTATTGATTGATCATTCCCAGTTAGTATTGATTGATCATTCCCCAGTTAGTATTGATTGATCATTCCCCAGTTAGTATTGATTGATCATTCCCAGTTAGTAATGATTGATCATTCCCAGTTAGCATTGATTGATCATTCCCTGTTAGTATTGATTGATCATTCCCAGTTAGTATTGATTGATCATTCCCAGTTAGTATTGATTGATCATCCCCAGTTAGTATTGATTGATCATTCCCCAGTTAGTATTGATTGATCATTCCCAGTTAGTATTGATTGATCATTCCCAGTTAGTATTGATTGATCATTCACAGTTAGTATTGATTGATCATTCCCAGTTAGTATTGATTGATCATTCCCAGTTAGTATTGATTCATCATTCCCAGTTAGTATTGATTGATCATTCCCCAGTTAGTATTGATTGATCATTCCCCAGTTAGTATTGATTGATTATTCCCAGTTAGTATTGATTGATCATTCCCCAGTTAGTATTGATTGATCATTCCCAGTTAGTAATGATTGATCATTCCCAGTTAGCATTGATTGATCATTCCCTGTTAGTATTGATTGATCATTCCCAGTTAGTATTGATTGATCATTACCAGTTAGTATTGATT
This sequence comes from Squalus acanthias, assembly GCA_030390025.1. Classification (NCBI taxonomy): domain Eukaryota; kingdom Metazoa; phylum Chordata; class Chondrichthyes; order Squaliformes; family Squalidae; genus Squalus; species Squalus acanthias. The sequence goes on along the minus strand of JASTWF010000723.1, from coordinate 204,394 downwards.
GATCATTCCCAGTTAGTATTGATTGATCATTCCCCAGTTAGTATTGATTGATCATTCCCAGTTAGTATTGATTGATCATTCCCCAGTTAGTATTGATTGATCATTCCCAGTTAGTATTGATTGATCATTCCCAGTTAGTATTGATTGATCATTCCCAGTTAGTATTGATTGATCATTCCCCAGTTAGTATTGATTGACCATTCCCAGTCAGTAATGATTGATCATTCCCAGTTAGTATTGATTGATCATTCCCAGTTAGTATTGATTGATCATTCCCAGTTAGTATTGATTGATCATTCCCCAGTTAGTATTGATTGATCATTCCCAGTTAGTATTGATTGATCATTCCCAGTTAGTATTGATTGATCATTCCCCAGTTAGTATTGATTGATCATTCCCAGTTAGTATTGATTGATCATTCCCAGTTAGTATTGATTGATCATTCCCAGTTAGTATTGATTGATCATTCCCAGTTAGTATTGATTGATCATTCCCAGTTAGTATTGATTGATCATTCCCAGTTAGTATTGATTGATCATTCCCAGTTAGTATTGATTGATCATTCCCCAGTTAGTATTGATTGATCATTCCCAGTTAGTATTGATTGATCATTCCCCAGTTAGTATTGATTGATCATTCCCCAGTTAGTATTGATTGATCATTCCCAGTTAGTAATGATTGATCATTCCCAGTTAGCATTGATTGATCATTCCCTGTTAGTATTGATTGATCATTCCCAGTTAGTATTGATTGATCATTCCCAGTTAGTATTGATTGATCATCCCCAGTTAGTATTGATTGATCATTCCCCAGTTAGTATTGATTGATCATTCCCAGTTAGTATTGATTGATCATTCCCAGTTAGTATTGATTGATCATTCACAGTTAGTATTGATTGATCATTCCCAGTTAGTATTGATTGATCATTCCCAGTTAGTATTGATTGATCATTCCCAGTTAGTATTGATTGATCATTCCCCAGTTAGTATTGATTGATCATTCCCAGTTAGTATTGATTGATTATTCCCAGTTAGTATTGATTGATCATTCCCAGTTAGTATTGATTGATCATTCCAGTTAGTATTGATTGATCATTCCCAGTTAGCATTGATTGATCATTCCTGTTAGTATTGATTGATCATTCCCAGTTAGTATTGATTGATCATTCCCAGTTAGTATTGATTGATCATCCCAGTTTAGATTGATTGATCATTCCCCAGTTAGTATTGATGTCATTCCAGTGAGTATTGATTGGTCATTCCCAGTGAGTATGCATTGATCATTCCCAGTAGTAGTGATTAGATCATTCCCAGTTAGTATTGATTGATCATTCCCCAGTTAGTATTGATTGATCATTCCCAGTTAGTAGTGATTGATCATTCCCCGTTAGTAATTGATTGATCATTCCCCAGTTAGGTATTGATTGATCATTCCCAGTTAGTATGATTGATCATTCCCAGTTAGTATTGATTGATCATTCCCAGTTAGTATTGATTGATCTTTCCCCAGTTAGTATTGATTGATCATTCCCATTAGTAATGGATTGATCATTCCCAGTTAGCATTGATTGAATCATTCCCTATTAGTATTGATTGATCATTCCCGTTAGTATTGATTGATCATTCCCCAGTTTAGTATGATTGATCGTTGATTGATCATTCCCCAGTTAGTATTGATTATCATTCTCCAGTTAGTATTGATTGATCTTCCCAGTTAGTATTGATTGATCATTCCCAGTTAGTATTGATTGATCATTTCCGTCGTATGATGATCAGTCCCATTGTATGTGATCATTCCCAGTTAGTATTGATTGATCATTCCAGTCAGTATGATGATCATTCCCAGTTAGTATTGATTGATCATTCCCAGTTAGTATATGATTTGATCATGTCCAGTAGTATTATGTATTGATTAGTATCATTGATTTCCCAGTTAGTATTGATTGATCATTCCCAGTTAGTATGAGATTTCCGTTAGTATTGATTGATCATTCCAGTTAGAGATGATTAGTCCAGTTAGTATGATTGATCATTCCCAGTTAGTATTGATTCCATTAGTATGATTATCATTCCCAGTAGTATTGATTGATCATTCCCCTTAGTATATTGATATCCCAGTGATTGATTGATCCTTCCAGTTAGTATTGATTGATCTTGTCCCAGTTAGTATTGATTGATCATTCCATTCATTCCCAGTTAGTATTGATTGATCATTCCCCTTAGTATTGATGATCTTATTAGTATGATTGATCATTCCCAGTTATATGAGATCATATGATTGATCATTCCCAGTTAGTATTGATTGATCATTCCCAGATGATTGATCATTCCGTTAGTATTGATTGATCATTCCCAGTTAGTATTGATTGATCATTCCCAGTTAGTATTGATTGATCATTCCCAGTTAGTATTGATTGATCATTCCCAGTTAGTATTGATTGATCATTCCCAGTTAGTATTGATTGATCATTCCCAGTTAGTATTGATTGATCATTCCCAGTTAGTATTGATTGATCATTCCCAGTTAGTATTGATTGATCATTCCCAGTTAGTATTGATTGATCATTCCCAGTTAGTATTGATTGATCATTCCCAGTTAGTATTGATTGATCATTCCCAGTTAGTATTGATTGATCATTCCCAGTTAGTATTGATTGATCATTCCCAGTTAGTATTGATTGATCATTCCCAGTTAGTATTGATTGATCATTCCCCAGTTAGTATTGATTGATCATTCCCCAGTTAGTATTGATTGATCATTCCCAGTTAGTATTGATTGATCATTCCCAGTTAGTATTGATTGATCATTCCCAGTTAGTATTGATTGATCATTCCCCAGTTAGTATTGATTGATCATTCCCCAGTTAGTATTGATTGATCATTCCCAGTTAGTATTGATTGATCATGACCCCAGTAAGGTATTTATTGATCATGTCCCAGTTATATTGATTGATCATGTCCGCGTTAGATGATTGATCATTCCCAGTTAGTAATTGATTGATCATTCCCAGTTATTTATTGATTGATCATTCACCAGTTAGTATTGATTGATCAAACTCCCATTTAGTATGATTGAACATTCCCCAGTTAGTTATTGATTGATTATTCCCTCATTAGTATTGATTTGATCATTCCCAGTTAGTAATAGATTGAGTCCTATCCCAGTTAGCATTGATTGATCAGTTCCCTGTTAGTATTATTGACATCTCCCAGTTAGTAATTGATTGATCATTCCCATTAGTATTGAGATTGATCATCGCCAGTTAGTATTGATTATAGCATCATTCCCCAGTTAGTATTGATTTGATCATTCCCAGTTAGTATTGATTGATCATTCCAGTTTTTAGTATTGATTGATCATTCCCAGTTAGTATTGATTGATCATTCCCCAGTTAGTATTGATTGATCATTCCCCAGTTAGTATTGATTGATCATTCCCAGTTAGTATTGATTGATCATTCCCAGTTAGTATTGAATAATCATTCCCAGTCATTAATGATTGATCATTCCCAGTTAGTATTGATTGATCATTCCCAGTTAGTATTGATTGATCATTCCCAGTTAGTATTCATTGATCATTCCCCAGTTAGTATTGATTGATCATTCCCAGTTAGTATTGATTGATCATTCCCAGTTAGTATTGATTGATCATTCCCCAGTTAGTATTGATTGATCATTCCCAGTTAGTATTGATTGATCATTCCCAGTTAGTATTGATTGATCATTCCCAGTTAGTATTGATTGATCATTCCCAGTTAGTATTGATTGATCATTCCCAGTTAGTATTGATTGATCATTCCCAGTTAGTATTGATTGATCATTCCCAGTTAGTATTGATTGATCATTCCCAGTTAGTATTGATTGATCATTCCCCAGTTAGTATTGATTGATCATTCCCCAGTTAGTATTGATTGATCATTCCCAGTTAGTATTGATTGATCATTCCCAGTTAGTATTGATTGATCATTCCCAGTTAGTATTGATTGATCATTCCCAGTTAGTATTGATTGATCATTCCCAGTTAGTATTGATTGATCATTCCCAGTTAGTATTGATTGATCATTCCCAGTTAGTATTGATTGATCATTCCCCAGTTAGTATTGATTGATCATTCCCAGTTAGTATTGATTGATCATTCCCCAGTTAGTATTGATTGATCATTCCCAGTTAGTATTGATTGATCATTCCCAGTTAGTAATGATTGATCATTCCCAGTTAGTATTGATTGATCATTCCCAGTTAGTATTGATTGATCATTCCCAGTTAGTATTGATTGATCATTCCCAGTTAGTATTGATTGATCATTCCCCAGTTAGTATTGATTGATCATTCCCCAGTTAGTATTGATTGATCATTCCCAGTTAGTATTGATTGATCATTCCCAGTTAGTATTGATTGATCATTCACAGTTAGTATTGATTGATCATTCCCAGTTAGTATTGATTGATCATTCCCAGTTAGTATTGATTGATCATTCCCAGTTAGTATTGATTGATCATTCCCCAGTTAGTATTGATTGATCATTCCCCAGTTAGTATTGATTGATTATTCCCAGTTAGTATTGATTGATCATTCCCCAGTTAGTATTGATTGATCATTCCCAGTTAGTAATGATTGATCATTCCCAGTTAGCATTGATTGATCATTCCCTGTTAGTATTGATTGATCATTCCCAGTTAGTATTGATTGATCATTACCAGTTAGTATTGATTGATCATTCCCAGTTAGTATTGATTGATCATTCCCCAGTTAGTATTGATTGATCATTCCCAGTTAGTATTGATTGATCATTCCCCAGTTAGTATTGATTGATCATTCCCCAGTTAGTATTGAATAATCATTCCCAGTCATTAATGATTGATCATTCCCAGTTAGTATTGATTGATCATTCCCAGTTAGTATTGATTGATCATTCCCAGTTAGTATTGATTGATCATTCCCCAGTTAGTATTGATTGATCATTCCCAGTTAGTATTGATTGATCATTCCCAGTTAGTATTGATTGATCATTCCCAGTTAGTATTGATTGATCATTCCCAGTTAGTATTGATTGATCATTCCCAGTTAGTATTGATTGATCATTCCCAGTTAGTATTGATTGATCATTCCCAGTTAGTATTGATTGATCATTCCCCAGTTAGTATTGATTGACCATTCCCAGTCAGTAATGATTGATCATTCCCAGTTAGTATTGATTGATCATTCCCAGTTAGTATTGATTGATCATTCCCAGTTAGTATTGATTGATCATTCCCCAGTTAGAATTCATTGATCATTCCCCAGTTAGTATTGATTGATCATTCCCAGTTAGTATTGATTGATCATTCCCCAGTTAGTATTGATTGATCATTCCCAGTTAGTATTGATTGATCATTCCCAGTTAGTATTGATTGATCATTCCCCAGTTAGTATTGATTGATCATTCCCAGTTAGTATTGATTGATCATTCCCAGTTAGTATTGATTGATCATTCCCAGTTAGTATTGATTGATCATTCCCAGTTAGTATTGATTGATCATTCCCAGTTAGTATTGATTGATCATTCCCCAGTTAGTATTGATTGATCATTCCCAGTTAGTATTGATTGATCATTCCCAGTTAGTATTGATTGATCATTCCCAGTTAGTATTGATTGATCATTCCCAGTTAGTATTGATTGATCATTCCCAGTTAGTATTGATTGATCATTCCCAGTTAGTATTGATTGATCATTCCCAGTTAGTATTGATTGATCATTCCCAGTTAGTATTGATTGATCATTCCCAGTTAGTATTGATTGATCATTCCCAGTTAGTATTGATTGATCATTCCCCAGTTAGTATTGATTGATCATTCCCCAGTTAGTATTGATTGATCATTCCCAGTTAGTATTGATTGATCATTCCCAGTTAGTATTGATTGATCATTCCCAGTTAGTATTGATTGATCATTCCCAGTTAGTATTGATTGATCATTCCCAGTTAGTATTGATTGATCATTCCCAGTTAGTATTGATTGATCATTCCCCGTTAGTATTGATTGATCATTCCCAGTTAGTATTGATTGATCATTCCCAGTTAGTATTGATTGATCATTCCCAGTTAGTATTGATTGATCATTCCCAGTAAGTATTGATTGATCATTCCCCAGTTAGTATTGATTGATCATTCCCAGTTAGTATTGATTGATCATTCCCAGTTAGTATTGATTGATCATTCCCAGTTAGTATTGATTGATCATTCCCCAGTTAGTATTGATTGATCATTCCCAGTTAGTATTGATTGATCATTCCCAGTTAGTATTGATTGATCATTCCCAGTTAGTATTGATTGATCATTCCCAGTTAGTAATGATTGATCATTCCCAGTTAGCATTGATTGATCATTCCCAGTTAGTATTGATTGATCATTCCCAGTTAGTATTGATTGATCATTCCCAGTTAGTATTGATTGATCATTCCCAGTTAGTATTGATTGATCATTCCCCAGTTAGTATTGATTGATCATTCCCAGTTAGTATTGATTGATCATTCCCAGTTAGTATTGATTGATCATTCCCAGTTAGTATTGATTGATCATTCCCAGTTAGTATTGATTGATCATTCCCAGTTAGTATTGATTGATCATTCCCAGTTAGTATTGATTGATCATTCCCCAGTTAGTATTGATTGATCATTCCCCAGTTAGTATTGATTGATCATTCCCAGTTAGTATTGATTGATCATTCCCCAGTTAGTATTGATTGATCATTCCCAGTTAGTATTGATTGATCATTCCCAGTTAGTATTGATTGATCATTCCCAGTTAGTATTGATTGATCATTCCAGTTAGTATTGATTGATCATTCCCAGTTAGTATTGATTGATCATTCCCAGTTAGTATTGATTGATCATTCCCCAGTTAGTATTGATTGATCATTCCCAGTTAGTATTGATTGATCATTCCCCAGTTAGTATTGATTGATCATTCCCAGTTAGTATTGATTGATCATTCCCCAGTTAGTATTGATTGATCATTCCCAGTTAGTATTGATTGATCATTCCCAGTTAGTATTGATTGATCATTCCCAGTTAGTATTGATTGATCATTCCCAGTTAGTATTGATTGATCATTCCCAGTTAGTATTGATTGATCATTCCCAGTTAGTATTGATTGATCATTCCCAGTTAGTATTGATTGATCATTCCCCAGTTAGTATTGATTGATCATTCCCAGTTAGTATTGATTGATCATTCCCAGTTAGTATTGATTGATCATTCCCAGTTAGTATTGATTGATCATTCCCAGTTAGTATTGATTGATCATTCCCAGTTAGTATTGATTGATCATTCCCAGTTAGTATTGATTGATCATTCCCAGTTAGTATTGATTGATCATTCCCAGTTAGTATTGATTGATCATTCCCAGTTAGTATTGATTGATCATTCCCCAGTTAGTATTGATTGATCATTCCCAGTTAGTATTGATTGATCATTCCCCAGTTAGTATTGATTGATCATTCCCAGTTAGTATTGATTGATCATTCCCAGTTAGTATTGATTGATCATTCCCAGTTAGTATTGATTGATCATTCCCAGTTAGTATTGATTGATCATTCCCAGTTAGTATTGATTGATCATTCCCAGTTAGTATTGATTGATCATTCCCAGTAGTATTGATTGATCATTCCCCAGTTAGTATTGATTGATCATTCCCAGTTAGTATTGATTGATCATTCCCAGTTAGTATTGATTGATCATTCCCCAGTTAGTATTGATTGATCATTCCCAGTTAGTATTGATGATCATTCCCAGTTAGTATTGATTGATCATTCCCAGTTAGTATTGATTGATCATTCCCAGTTAGTATTGATTGATCATTCCCAGTTAGTATTGATTGATCATTCCCAGTTAGTATTGATTGATCATTCCCAGTTAGTATTGATTGATCATTCCCAGTTAGTATTGATTGATCATTCCCAGTTAGTATTGATTGATCATTCCCAGTTAGTATTGATTGATCATTCCCAGTTAGTATTGATTGATCATTCCCCAGTTAGTATTGATTGATCATTCCCAGTTAGTATTGATTGATCATTCCCAGTTAGTATTGATTGATCATTCCCAGTTAGTATTGATTGATCATTCCCAGTTAGTATTGATTGATCATTCCCAGTTAGTATTGATTGATCATTCCCAGTTAGTATTGATTGATCATTCCCAGTTAGTATTGATTGATCATTCCCAGTTAGTATTGATTGATCATTCCCAGTTAGTATTGATTGATCATTCCCAGTTAGTATTGATTGATCATTCCCAGTTAGTATTGATTGATCATTCCCAGTTAGTATTGATTGATCATTCCCAGTTAGTATTGATTGATCATTCCCCAGTTAGTATTGATTGATCATTCCCAGTTAGTATTGATTGATCATTCCCAGTTAGTATTGATTGATCATTCCCAGTTAGTATTGATTGATCATTCCCAGTTAGTATTGATTGATCATTCCCAGTTAGTATTGATTGATCATTCCCAGTTAGTATTGATTGATCATTCCCAGTTAGTATTGATTGATCATTCCCCAGTTAGTATTGATTGATCATTCCCAGTTAGTATTGATTGATCATTCCCAGTTAGTATTGATTGATCATTCCCAGTTAGTATTGATTGATCATTCCCAGTTAGTATTGATTGATCATTCCCCAGTTAGTATTGATTGATCATTCCCAGTTAGTATTGATTGATCATTCCCAGTTAGTATTGATTGATCATTCCCAGTTAGTATTGATTGATCATTCCCCAGTTAGTATTGATTGATCATTCCCAGTTAGTATTGATTGATCATTCCCCAGTTAGTATTGATTGATCATTCCCCAGTTAGTATTGATTGATCATTCCCAGTTAGTATTGATTGATCATTCCCAGTTAGTATTGATTGATCATTCCCCGTTAGTATTGATTGATCATTCCCCAGTTAGTATTGATTGATCATTCCCAGTTAGTATTGATTGATCATTCCCAGTTAGTATTGATTGATCATTCCAGTTAGTATTGATTGATCATTCCCAGTTAGTATTGATTGATCATTCCCAGTTAGTATTGATTGATCATTCCCAGTTAGTATTGATTGATCATTCCCAGTTAGTATTGATTGATCATTCCCAGTTAGTATTGATTGATCATTCCCAGTTAGTATTGATTGATCATTCCCAGTTAGTATTGATTGATCATTCCCAGTTAGTATTGATTGATCATTCCCAGTTAGTATTGATTGATCATTCCCAGTAGTATTGATTGATCATTCCCCAGTTAGTATTGATTGATCATTCCCAGTTAGTATTGATTGATCATTCCCAGTTAGTATGATTGATCATTCCCCAGTTAGTATTGATTGATCATTCCCAGTTAGTATTGATTGATCATTCCCAGTTAGTATTGATTGATCATTCCCCAGTTAGTATTGATTGATCATTCCCCAGTTAGTATTGATTGATCATTCCCAGTTAGTATTGATTGATCATTCCCAGTTAGTATTGATTGATCATTCCCAGTTAGTATTGATTGATCATTCCCAGTTAGTATTGATTGATCATTCCCAGTTAGTATTGATTGATCATTCCCAGTTAGTATTGATTGATCATGCCCAGTTAGTATTGATTGATCATTCCCAGTTAGTATTGATTGATCATTCCCAGTTAGTATTGATTGATCATTCCCAGTTAGTATTGATTGATCATTCCCAGTTAGTATTGATTGATCATTCCCCAGTTAGTATTGATTGATCATTCCCAGTTAGTATTGATTGATCATTCCCAGTTAGTATTGATTGATCATTCCCCAGTTAGTATTGATTGATCATTCCCAGTTAGTATTGATTGATCATTCCCAGTTAGTAATGATTGATCATTCCCAGTTAGTATTGATTGATCATTCCCAGTTAGTATTGATTGATCATTCCCAGTTAGTATTGATTGATCATTCCCCAGTTAGTATTGATTGATCATTCCCAGTTAGTATTGATTGATCATTCCCAGTTAGTATTGATTGATCATTCCCCAGTTAGTATTGATTGATCATTCCCAGTTAGTATTGATTGATCATTCCCAGTTAGTATTGATTGATCATTCCCAGTTAGTATTGATTGATCATTCCCAGTTAGTATTGATTGATCATTCCCCAGTTAGTATTGATTGACCATTCCCAGTCAGTAATGATTGATCATTCCCAGTTAGTATTGATTGATCATTCCCAGTTAGTATTGATTGATCATTCCCAGTTAGTATTGATTGATCATTCCCCAGTTAGAATTCATTGATCATTCCCCAGTTAGTATTGATTGATCATTCCCAGTTAGTATTGATTGATCATTCCCCAGTTAGTATTGATTGATCATTCCCAGTTAGTATTGATTGATCATTCCCCGTTAGTATTGATTGATCATTCCCCAGTTAGTATTGATTGATCATTCCCAGTTAGTATTGATTGATCATTCCCAGTTAGTATTGATTGATCATTCCCAGTTAGTATTGATTGATCATTCCCAGTTAGTATTGATTGATCATTCCCAGTTAGTATTGATTGATCATTCCCAGTTAGTATTGATTGATCATTCCCAGTTAGTATTGATTGATCATTCCCCGTTAGTATTGATTGATCATTCCCAGTTAGTATTGATTGATCATTCCCAGTTAGTATTGATTGATCATTCCCAGTTAGTATTGATTGATCATTCCCAGTAAGTATTGATTGATCATTCCCAGTTAGTATTGATTGATCATTCCCAGTTAGTATTGATTGATCATTCCCAGTTAGTATTGATTGATCATTCCCAGTTAGTATTGATTGATCATTCCCAGTTAGTATTGATTGATCATTCCCAGTTAGTATTGATTGATCATTCCCCAGTTAGTATTGATTGATCATTCCCAGTTAGTATTGATTGATCATTCCCAGTTAGTAATGATTGATCATTCCCAGTTAGCATTGATTGATCATTCCCTATTAGTATTGATTGATCATTCCCAGTTAGTATTGATTGATCATTCCCAGTTAGTATTGATTGATCATCCCCAGTTAGTATTGATTGATCATTCCCCAGTTAGTATTGATTGATCATTCCCAGTTAGTATTGATTGATCATTCCCAGTTAGTATTGATTGATCATTCCCAGTTAGTATTGATTGATCATTCCCCAGTTAGTATTGATTGATCATTCCCCAGTTAGTATTGATTGATCATTCCCCAGTTAGTATTGATTGATCATTCCCAGTTAGTATTGATTGATCATTCCCAGTTAGTATTGATTGATCATTCCCAGTTAGTAATGATTGATCATTCCCAGTTAGCATTGATTGATCATTCCCTGTTAGTATTGATTGATCATTCCCAGTTAGTATTGATTGATCATTCCCAGTTAGTAATGATTGATCATTCCCAGTTAGCATTGATTGATCATTCCCAGTTAGTATTGATTGATCATTCCCCAGTTAGTATTGATTGATCATTCCCAGTTAGTATTGATTGATCATTCCCAGTTAGTATTGATTGATCATTCCCAGTTAGTATTGATTGATCATTCCCAGTTAGTATTGATTGATCATTCCCAGTTAGTATTGATTGATCATTCCCAGTTAGTATTGATTGATCATTCCCAGTTAGTATTGATTGATCATTCCCAGTTAGTATTGATTGATCATTCCCAGTTAGTATTGATTGATCATTCCCCAGTTAGTATTGATTGATCATTCCCAGTTAGTATTGATTGATCATTCCCAGTTAGTATTGATTGATCATTCCCAGTTAGTATTGATTGATCATTCCCAGTTAGTATTGATTGATCATTCCCAGTTAGTATTGATTGATCATTCCCAGTTAGTATTGATTGATCATTCCCAGTTAGTATTGATTGATCATTCCCAGTTAGTATTGATTGATCATTCCCAGTTAGTATTGATTGATCATTCCCAGTTAGTATTGATTGATCATTCCCAGTTAGTATTGATTGATCATTCCCCAGTTAGTATTGATTGATCATTCCCAGTTAGTATTGATTGATCATTCCCAGTTAGTATTGATTGATCATCCCCAGTTAGTATTGATTGATCATTCCCCAGTTAGTATTGATTGATCATTCCCAGTTAGTATTGATTGATCATTCCCAGTCATTAATGATTGATCATTCCCAGTTAGTATTGATTGATCATTCCCAGTTAGTATTGATTGATCATTCCCAGTTAGTATTGATTGATCATTCCCCAGTTAGTATTGATTGATCATTCCCAGTTAGTATTGATTGATCATTCCCCAGTTAGTATTGATTGATCATTCCCAGTTAGTATTGATTGATCATTCCCAGTTAGTATTGATTGATCATTCCCAGTTAGTATTGATTGATCATTCCCAGTTAGTATTGATTGATCATTCCCAGTTAGTATTCATTGATCATTCCCAGTTAGTATTGATTGATCATTCCCAGTTAGTATTGATTGATCATTCCCAGTTAGTATTGATTGATCATTCCCAGTTAGTATTGATTGATCATTCCCAGTTAGTATTGATTGATCATTCCCCAGTTAGTATTGATTGATCATTCCCAGTTAGTATTGATTGATCATTCCCAGTTAGTATTGATTGATCATTCCCAGTTAGTATTGATTGATCATTCCCAGTTAGTAATGATTGATCATTCCCAGTTAGTATTGATTGATCATTCCCAGTTAGTATTGATTGATCATTCCCCGTTAGTATTGATTGATCATTCCCCAGTTAGTATTGATTGATCATTCCCAGTTAGTATTGATTGATCATTCCCAGTTAGTATTGATTGATCATTCCCAGTAAGTATTGATTGATCATTCCCAGTTAGTATTGATTGATCATTCCCAGTTAGTATTGATTGATCATTCCCAGTTAGTATTGATTGATCATTCCCAGTTAGTATTGATTGATCATTCCCCAGTTAGTATTGATTGATCATTCCCAGTTAGTATTGATTGATCATTCCCCAGTTAGTATTGATTGATCATTCCCAGTTAGTATTGATTGATCATTCCCAGTTAGTATTGATTGATCATTCCCAGTTAGTATTGATTGATCATTCCCTGTTAGTATTGATTGATCATTCCCAGTTAGTATTGATTGATCATTCCCAGTTAGTATTGATTGATCATTCCCAGTTAGTATTGATTGATCATTCCCAGTTAGTATTGATTGATCATTCCCAGTTAGTATTGATTGATCATTCCCAGTTAGTATTGATTGATCATTCCCAGTTAGTATTGATTGATCATTCCCCAGTTAGTATTGATTGATCATTCCCAGTTAGTATTGATTGATCATTCCCCAGTTAGTATTGATTGATCATTCCCAGTTAGTAATGATTGATCATTCCCAGTTAGTATTGATTGATCATTCCCAGTTAGTATTGATTGATCATTCCCAGTTAGTATTGATTGATCATTCCCTGTTAGTATTGATTGATCATTCCCCAGTTAGTATTGATTGATCATTCCCAGTTAGTATTGATTGATCATCCCAGTTAGTATTGATTGATCATTCCCAGTTAGTATTGATTGATCATTCCCAGTTAGTATTGATTGATCATTCCCAGTTAGTATTGATTGATCATTCCCAGTTAGTATTGATTGATCATTCCCAGTTAGTATTGATTGATCATTCCCAGTTAGTATTGATTGATCATTCCCAGTTAGTATTGATTGATCATTCCCCAGTTAGTATTGATTGATCATTCCCCGTTAGTATTGATTGATCATTCCCAGTTAGTATTGATTGATCATTCCCAGTTAGTATTGATTGATCATTCCCCAGTTAGTATTGATTGATCATTCCCAGTTAGTATTGATTGATCATTCCCAGTTAGTAATGATTGATCATTCCCAGTTAGTATTGATTGATCATTCCCTATTAGTATTGATTGATCATTCCCAGTTAGTATTGATTGATCATTCCCAGTTAGTATTGATTGATCATCCCAGTTAGTATTGATTGATCATTCCCCAGTTAGTATTGATTGATCATTCCCAGTTAGTATTGATTGATCATTCCCAGTTAGTATTGATTGATCATTCCCAGTTAGTATTGATTGATCATTCCCCAGTTAGTATTGATTGATCATTCCCCAGTTAGTATTGATTGATCATTCCCAGTTAGTATTGATTGATCATTCCCAGTTAGTAATGATTGATCATTCCCAGTTAGTATTGATTGATCATTCCCAGTTAGTAATGATTGATCATTCCCAGTTAGCATTGATTGATCATTCCCTGTTAGTATTGATTGATCATTCCCCAGTTAGTATTGATTGATCATTCCCAGTTAGTAATGATTGATCATTCCCAGTGAGCATTGATTGATCATTCCCAGTTAGTATTGATTGATCATTCCCCAGTTAGTATTGATTGATCATTCCCAGTTAGTATTGATTGATCATTCCCAGTTAGTATTGATTGATCATTCCCAGTTAGTATTGATTGATCATTCCCAGTTAGTATTGATTGATCATTCCCAGTTAGTATTGATTGATCATTCCCAGTTAGTATTGATTGATCATTCCCAGTTAGTATTGATTGATCATTCCCCAGTTAGTATTGATTGATCATTCCCAGTTAGTATTGATTGATCATTCCCCAGTTAGTATTGATTGATCATTCCCAGTTAGTATTGATTGATCATTCCCAGTTAGTATAGATTGATCATTCCCAGTTAGTATTGATTGATCATTCCCAGTTAGTATTGATTGATCATTCCCAGTTAGTATTGATTGATCATTCCCAGTTAGTATTGATTGATCATTCCCAGTTAGTATTGATTGATCATTCCCAGTTAGTATTGATTGATCATTCCCAGTTAGTATTGATTGATCATTCCCAGTTAGTATTGATTGATCATTCCCAGTTAGTATTGATTGATCATTCCCAGTTAGTATTGATTGATCATTCCCCAGTTAGTATTGATTGATCATTCCCAGTTAGTATTGATTGATCATCCCCAGTTAGTATTGATTGATCATTCCCCAGTTAGTATTGATTGATCATTCCCCAGTTAGTATTGAATAATCATTCCCAGTCATTAATGATTGATCATTCCCAGTTAGTATTGATTGATCATTCCCAGTTAGTATTGATTGATCATTCCCAGTTAGTATTCATTGATCATTCCCCAGTTAGTATTGATTGATCATTCCCAGTTAGTATTGATTGATCATTCCCAGTTAGTATTGATTGATCATTCCCAGTTAGTATTGATTGATCATTCCCAGTTAGTATTGATTGATCATTCCCAGTTAGTATTGATTGATCATTCCCAGTTAGTATTGATTGATCATTCCCAGTTAGAATTCATTGATCATTCCCAGTTAGTATTGATTGATCATTCCCAGTTAGTATTGATTGATCATTCCCAGTTAGTATTGATTGATCATTCCCAGTTAGTATTGATTGATCATTCCCCGTTAGTATTGATTGATCATTCCCCAGTTAGTATTGATTGATCATTCCCAGTTAGTATTGATTGATCATTCCCAGTTAGTATTGATTGATCATTCCCAGTTAGTATTGATTGATCATTCCCAGTTAGTAATAATTGATCATTCCCAGTTAGTATTGATTGATCATTCCCAGTTAGTATTGATTGATCATTCCCCGTTGGTATTGATTGATCATTCCCCAGTTAGTATTGATTGATCATTCCCAGTTAGTATTGATTGATCATTCCCAGTTAGTATTGATTGATCATTCCCAGTAAGTATTGATTGATCATTCCCAGTTAGTATTGATTGATCATTCCCAGTTAGTATTGATTGATCATTCCCAGTTAGTATTGATTGATCATTCCCAGTTAGTATTGATTGATCATTCCCCAGTTAGTATTGATTGATCATTCCCAGTTAGTATTGATTGATCATTCCCCAGTTAGTATTGATTGATCATTCCCCAGTTAGTATTGATTGATCATTCCCAGTTAGTAATGATTGATCATTCCCAGTTAGCATTGATTGATCATTCCGTTAGTATTGATTGATCATTCCCAGTTGGTATTGATTGATCATTCCCAGTTAGTATTGATTGATCATTCCCAGTTAGTATTGATTGATCATTCCCCAGTTAGTATTGATTGATCATTCCCAGTTAGTATTGATTGATCATTCCCAGTTAGTATTGATTGATCATTCCCAGTTAGTATTGATTGATCATTCCCCAGTTAGTATTGATTGATCATTCCCCAGTTAGTATTGATTGATCATTCCCCAGTTAGTATTGATTGATCATTCCCAGTTAGTAATGATTGATCATTCCCAGTTAGTATTGATTGATCATTCCCAGTTAGTAATGATTGATCATTCCCAGTTAGCATTGATTGATCATTCCCTGTTAGTATTGATTGATCATTCCCAGTTAGTATTGATTGATCATTCCCAGTTAGTATTGATTGATCATCCCCAGTTAGTATTGATTGATCATTCCCCAGTTAGTATTGATTGATCATTCCCAGTTAGTATTGATTGATCATTCCCAGTTAGTATTGATTGATCATTCACAGTTAGTATTGATTGATCATTCCCAGTTAGTATTGATTGATCATTCCCAGTTAGTATTGATTGATCATTCCCAGTTAGTATTGATTGATCATTCCCCAGTTAGTATTGATTGATCATTCCCCAGTTAGTATTGATTGATCATTCCCAGTTAGTATTGATTGATCATTCCCCAGTTAGTATTGATTGATCATTCCCAGTTAGTATTGATTGATCATTCCCAGTTAGCATTGATTGATCATTCCCTGTTAGTATTGATTGATCATTCCCAGTTAGTATTGATTGATCATTACCAGTTAGTATTGATTGATCATTCCCAGTTAGTATTGATTGATCATTCCCCAGTTAGTATTGATTGATCATTCCCAGTTAGTATTGATTGATCATTCCCAGTTAGTATTGATTGATCATTCCCCAGTTAGTATTGATTGATCATTCCCAGTTAGTATTGATTGATCATCCCCAGTTAGTATTGATTGATCATTCCCCAGTTAGTATTGATTGATCATTCCCCAGTTAGTATTGAATGATCATTCCCAGTTATTAATGATTGATCATTCCCAGTTAGTATTGATTGATCATTCCCAGTTAGTATTGATTGATCATTCCCAGTTAGTATTCATTGATCATTCCCCAGTTAGTATTGATTGATCATTCCCAGTTAGTATTGATTGATCATTCCCAGTTAGTATTGATTGATCATTCCCCAGTTAGTATTGATTGATCATTCCCAGTTAGTATTGATTGATCATTCCCAGTTAGTATTGATTGATCATTCCCAGTTAGTATTGATTGATCATTCCCAGTTAGTATTGATTGATCATTCCCAGTTAGTATTGATTGACCATTCCCAGTCAGTATTGATTGATCATTCCCAGTTAGTATTGATTGATCATTCCCAGTTAGTATTGATTGATCATTCCCAGTTAGTATTGATTGATCATTCCCCAGTTAGAATTGATTGATCATTCCCAGTTAGTATTGATTGATCATTCCCAGTTAGTATTGATTGATCATTCCCCAGTTAGTATTGATTGATCATTCCCAGTTAGTATTGATTGATCATTCCCCGTTAGTATTGATTGATCATTCCCCAGTTAGTATTGATTGATCATTCCCAGTTAGTATTGATTGATCATTCCCAGTTAGTATTGATTGATCATTCCCAGTTAGTATTGATTGATCATTCCCAGTTAGTATTGATTGATCATTCCCAGTTAGTATTGATTGATCATTCCCAGTTAGTATTGATTGATCATTCCCAGTTAGTATTGATTGATCATTCCCCGTTAGTATTGATTGATCATTCCCAGTTAGTATTGATTGATCATTCCCAGTTAGTATTGATTGATCATTCCCAGTTAGTATTGATTGATCATTCCCAGTTAGTATTGATTGATCATTCCCAGTTAGTATTGATTGATCATTCCCAGTTAGTATTGAGTTGATCATTCCCAGTTAGTATTGATTGATCATTCCCAGTTAGTATTGATTGATCATTCCCAGTTAGTATTGATTGATCATTCCCAGTTAGTATTGATTGATCATTCCCCAGTTAGTATTGATTGATCATTCCCAGTTAGTATTGATTGATCATTCCCATTAGTATTGATTGATCATTCCCAGTTAGTATTGATTGATCATTCCAGTTAGTATTGATTGATCATTCCCAGTTAGTATTGATTGATCATTCCCAGTTAGTATTGATTGATCATTCCCAGTTAGTAGTGATTGATCATTCCCAGTTAGTATTGATTGATCATTCCCAGTTAGTATTGATTGATCATTCCCAGTTAGTATTGATTGATCATTCCCAGTTAGTATTGATTGATCATTCCCCAGTTAGTATTGATTGATCATCCCCAGTTAGTATTGATTGATCATTCCCAGTTAGTAATGATTGATCAGTTCCCAGTTAGTATGTGATTGATCATTCCCAGTTAGTATTGATTGATCATTCCCAGTTAGTATTGATTGATCATTCCCTGTTAGTAGTGGATTGATCATGCCCCAGTTAGTATTGATTGATCATTCCCAGTAGTATTGATTGATCATCCCCGTTTAGTATTGATTGATCATTCCCCAGTTAGTATTGATTGATCATTCCCAGTTATATTGATTGACCATTCCCAGTTAGTATTGATTGATCATTCCAGTTATTATTGATTGATCATTCCCAGTTAGATTGAATTGATCATTCCCAGTTAGTATTGATTGATCATTCCCAGTTAGTATTGATTGATCATTCCCAGTTAGTATTGATTGATCATTCCCAGTTAGTATTGGATTGATCATTCCAGTTAGTATTGATTGATCATTCCCAGTTAGTATTGATTGATCATTCCCAGTTAGTATTGATTGATCATTCCCAGTTAGTATTGATTGGATCATTCCCAGTTAGTATTGATTGATCATTCCCAGTTAGTATTGATTGATCATTCCAGGTTAGTATTGATTGATCATTCCCAGTTAGTATTGATTGATCATTCCCAGTTAGTATTGATTGATCATTCCCAGTTAGTATTGATTGGATCATTCCCCAGTTAGTATTGATTGATCATTCCCAGTTAGTATTGATTGATCATTCCAGTTAGTATTGATTGATCATTCCCAGTTAGTATTGATTGATCATTCCCAGTTAGTATTGATTGATCATTCCCAGTTAGTATTGATTGATCATTCCCAGTTAGTATTGATTGATCATTCCCCAGTTAGTATTGATTGATCATTCCCAGTTAGTATTGATTGATCAGTTCCCAGTTAGTATTGATTGATCATTCCCAGTTAGTATTGATTGATCATTCCCCAGGTTAGTATTGATTGATCATTCCCATTTAGTATTGATTGATCATTCCCAGTTAGTATTGATTGATCATTCCCAGTTAGTATTGATTGATCATTCCCAGTTAGTATTGATTGATCATTCCCCAGTTAGTATTGATTGATCATTCCCAGTTAGTAATGATTGATCATTCCCAGTTAGTATTGATTGATCATTCCCAGTTAGTAATGATTGATCATTCCCAGTTAGTATTGATTGATCATTCCCAGTTAGTATTGATTGATCATTCCCAGTTAGTATTGATTGATCATTCCCAGTTAGTATTGATTGATCATTCCCAGTTAGTATTGATTGATCATTCCCCAGTTAGTATTGATTGATCATTCCCAGTTAGTATTGATTGATCATTCCCAGTTAGTATTGATTGATCATTCCCAGTTAGTATTGATTGATCATTCCCAGTTAGTATTGATTGATCATTCCCAGTTAGTATTGATTGATCATTCCCAGTTAGTATTGATTGATCATTCCCAGTTAGTTTTGATTGATCATTCCCCAGTTAGTATTGATTGATCATTCCCAGTTAGTATTGATTGATCATTCCCCAGTTAGTAATGATTGATCATTCCCAGTTAGTATTGATTGATCATTCGCCGTTTAGTATTGATTGATCATTCCCATTAGTATTGATTGATCATTCCCAGTTAGTATTGATGGATCATTCCCCAGTTAGTAGTGAGTATGATCATTCCCCAGTAAGGTATTGATTGATCATTCCAGTTAGGTAGTGATTGATCATTCCCAGTTAGTATTGAGTTGATCATTCCCAGTTAGTAGTGATTGATCATTCCCCAGTTAGTATTGATTGATCATTCCCCAGTTAGTATTGATTGATCATTCCCAGTTAGTATTGATTGATCATTCCCCAGTTAGTAGTTATTGAATCATTCCCCAGTTTAGTATTGATTGATCATTCCCAGTTAGTATTGATTGATCATTCCCAGTTAGCATTGATTGATCATTCCGTTAGTATTGATTGATCATTCCCAGTTAGTATTGATTGATCATTCCCAGTTAGTATTGATTGATCATTTCCCAGTTAGTATTGATTGATCATTCCCAGTTAGTATTGATTGATCATTCCCCAGTTAGTAGTTGATTGATCATTCCCAGTTAGTATGATGATCATTCCCATGTAGTATTGATTGATCATTCCCAGTTAGTAGTGAGTTGATCGATTCCCCAGTTAGTATTGATTGATCATTCCCAGTTAGTATTGATTGATCATTCCCAGTTAGTAATGATTGATCATTCCCAGTTAGTATTGATTGATCATTCCCAGTTAGTATTGATTGATCATTCCCAGTTAGTATTGATTGATCATTCCCAGTTAGAATTGATTGATCATTCCCCAGTTAGTATTG
Organism: Squalus acanthias; assembly: GCA_030390025.1. Lineage (NCBI taxonomy): Eukaryota > Metazoa > Chordata > Chondrichthyes > Squaliformes > Squalidae > Squalus > Squalus acanthias. The sequence continues at coordinate 183,680 of JASTWF010000723.1, read as the reverse complement.
ATTGATCATTCCCAGTTAGTATTGATTGATCATTCCCCAGTTAGTATTGATTGATCATTCCCAGTTAGTATTGATTGATCATTCCCCGTTAGTATTGATTGATCATTCCCAGTTAGTATTGATTGATCATTCCCAGTTAGTATTGATTGATCATTCCCAGTTAGTATTGATTGATCATTCCCAGTTAGTATTGATTGATCATTCCCAGTTAGTATTGATTGATCATTCCCAGTTAGTATTGATTGATCATTCCCAGTTAGTATTGATTGATCATTCCCAGTTAGTATTGATTGATCATTCCCAGTTAGTATTGATTGATCATTCCCCAGTTAGTATTGATTGATCATTCCCAGTTAGTATTGATTGATCATTCCCAGTTAGTATTGATTGATCATTCCCAGTTAGTATTGATTGATCATTCCCAGTTAGTATTGATTGATCATTCCCAGTTAGTATTGATTGATCATTCCCAGTTAGTATTGATTGATCATTCCCAGTTAGTATTGATTGATCATTCCCCAGTTAGTATTGATTGATCATTCCCAGTTAGTATTGATTGATCATTCCCAGTTAGTATTGATTGATCATTCCCAGTTAGTATTGATTGATCATTCCCAGTTAGTAATGATTGATCATTCCCAGTTAGTATTGATTGATCATTCCCTGTTAGTATTGATTGATCATTCCCAGTTAGTATTGATTGATCATTCCCAGTTAGTATTGATTGATCATTCCCAGTTAGTATTGATTGATCATTCCCAGTTAGTATTGATTGATCATTCCCAGTTAGTATTGATTGATCATTCCCAGTTAGTATTGATTGATCATTCCCAGTTAGTATTGATTGATCATTCCCCAGTTAGTATTGATTGATCATTCCCCAGTTAGTATTGATTGATCATTCCCCAGTTAGTATTGATTGATCATTCCCCAGTTAGTATTGATTGATCATTCCCCAGTTAGTATTGATTGATCATTCCCAGTTAGTATTGATTGATCATTCCCAGTTAGTATTGATTGATCATTCCCAGTTAGTATTGATTGATCATTCCCAGTTAGTATTGATTGATCATTCCCCAGTTAGTATTGATTGATCATTCCCCAGTTAGTATTGATTGATCATTCCCAGTTAGTATTGATTGATCATTCCCAGTTAGTATTGATTGATCATTCCCAGTTAGTATTGATTGATCATTCCCAGTTAGTATTGATTGATCATTCCCAGTTAGTATTGATTGATCATTCCCAGTTAGTATTGATTGATCATTCCCAGTTAGTATTGATTGATCATTCCCAGTTAGTATTGATTGATCATTCCCAGTTAGTATTGATTGATCATTCCCCAGTTAGTATTGATTGATCATTCCCAGTTAGTATTGATTGATCATTCCCAGTTAGTATTGATTGATCATTCCCCAGTTAGTATTGATTGATCATTCCCAGTTAGTATTGATTGATCATTCCCAGTTAGTATTGATTGATCATTCCCCAGTTAGTATTGATTGATCATTCCCAGTTAGTATTGATTGATCATTCCCAGTTAGTATTGATTGATCATTCCCAGTTAGTATTGATTGATCATTCCCAGTTAGTATTGATTGATCATTCCCCAGTTAGTATTGATTGATCATTCCCAGTTAGTATTGATTGATCATTCCCAGTTAGTATTGATTGATCATTCCCCAGTTAGTATTGATTGATCATTCCCAGTTAGTATTGATTGATCATTCCCAGTTAGTATTGATTGATCATTCCCAGTTAGTATTGATTGATCATTCCCCAGTTAGTATTGATTGATCATTCCCCAGTTAGTATTGATTGATCATTCCCAGTTAGTATTGATTGATCATTCCCAGTTAGTATTGATTGATCATTCCCAGTTAGTATTGATTGATCATTCCCAGTTAGTATTGATTGATCATTCCCAGTTAGTATTGATTGATCATTCCCAGTTAGTATTGATTGATCATTCCCAGTTAGTATTGATTGATCATTCCCAGTTAGTATTGATTGATCATTCCCCAGTTAGTATTGATTGATCATTCCCAGTTAGTATTGATTGATCATTCCCAGTTAGTATTGATTGATCATTCCCAGTTAGTATTGATTGATCATTACCAGTTAGTATTGATTGATCATTCCCAGTTAGTATTGATTGATCATTCCCAGTTAGTATTGATTGATCATTCCCAGTTAGTATTGATTGATCATTCCCCAGTTTGTATTGATTGATCATTCCCAGTTAGTATTGATTGATCATTCTCAGTTAGTATTGATTGATCATTCCCAGTTAGTATTGATTGATCATTCCCAGTTAGTATTGATTGATCATTCCCAGTTAGTATTGATTGATCATTCCCCAGTTAGTATTGATTGATCATTCCCAGTTAGTATTGATTGATCATTCCCAGTTAGTATTGATTGATCATTCCCAGTTAGTATTGATTGATCATTCCCAGTTAGTATTGATTGATCATTCCCAGTTAGTATTGATTGATCATTCCCAGTTAGTATTGATTGATCATTCCCAGTTAGTATTGATTGATCATTCCCCGTTAGTATTGATTGATCATTCCCAGTTAGTATTGATTGATCATTCCCAGTTAGTATTGATTGATCATTCCCAGTTAGTATTGATTGATCATTCCCAGTTAGTATTGATTGATCATTCCCAGTTAGTATTGATTGATCATTCCCAGTTAGTATTGATTGATCATTCCCAGTTAGTATTGATTGATCATTCCCAGTTAGTATTGATTGATCATTCCCCAGTTAGTATTGATTGATCATTCCCAGTTAGTATTGATTGATCATTCCCAGTTAGTATTGATTGATCATTCCCAGTTAGTATTGATTGATCATTCCCAGTTAGTATTGATTGATCATTCCCAGTTAGTATTGATTGATCATTCCCAGTTAGTATTGATTGATCATTCCCAGTTAGTATTGATTGATCATTCCCAGTTAGTATTGATTGATCATTCCCAGTTAGTATTGATTGATCATTCCCCAGTTAGTATTGATTGATCATTCCCAGTTAGTATTGATTGATCATTCCCAGTTAGTATTGATTGATCATTCCCAGTTAGTATTGATTGATCATTCCCCAGTTAGTATTGATTGATCATTCCCAGTTAGTATTGATTGATCATTCCCAGTTAGTATTGATTGATCATTCCCCAGTTAGTATTGATTGATCATTCCCAGTTAGTATTGATTGATCATTCCCAGTTAGTATTGATTGATCATTCCCCAGTTAGTATTGATTGATCATTCCCAGTTAGTATTGATTGATCATTCCCAGTTAGTATTGATTGATCATTCCCCAGTTAGTATTGATTGATCATTCCCCAGTTAGTATTGATTGATCATTCCCAGTTAGTATTGATTGATCATTCCCAGTTAGTATTGATTGATCATTCCCAGTTAGTATTGATTGATCATTCCCAGTTAGTATTGATTGATCATTCCCAGTTAGTATTGATTGATCATTCCCAGTTAGTATTGATTGATCATTCCCAGTTAGTATTGATTGATCATTCCCAGTTAGTATTGATTGATCATTCCCAGTTAGTATTGATTGATCATTCCCAGTTAGTATTGATTGATCATTCCCAGTTAGTATTGATTGATCATTCCCAGTTAGTATTGATTGATCATTCCCAGTTAGTATTGATTGATCATTCCCAGTTAGTATTGATTGATCATTCCCAGTTAGTATTGATTGATCATTCCCCAGTTAGTATTGATTGATCATTCCCAGTTAGTATTGATTGATCATTCCCAGTTAGTATTGATTGATCATTCCCAGTTAGTATTGATTGATCATTCCCAGTTAGTATTGATTGATCATTCCCAGTTAGTATTGATTGATCATTCCCAGTTAGTATTGATTGATCATTCCCAGTTAGTATTGATTGATCATTCCCCAGTTAGTATTGATTGATCATTCCCAGTTAGTATTGATTGATCATTCCCCGTTAGTATTGATTGATCATTCCCCAGTTTAGTATTGATTGATCATTCCCAGTTAGTCTTGATTGATCATTCCCAGTTAGTAATGATTTGATCATTCCCAGTTAGTATTGATTGATCATTCCCAGTTAGTATTGATTGATCATTCCCCAGTTAGTAATGATTGATCATTCCCAGTTAGTATTGATTGATCATTCCCAGTTAGTATTGATTGATCATTCCCCAGTTAGTATTGATTGATCATTCCCCAGTTAGTATTGATTGATCATTCCCCAGTTAGTATTGATTGATCATTCCCCAGTTAGTATTGATTGATCATTCCCAGTTAGTATTGATTGATCATTCCCAGTTAGTATTGATTGATCATTCCCCAGTTAGTATTGATTGATCATTCCCAGTTAGTATTGATTGATCATTCCCAGTTAGTATTGATTGATCATTCCCAGTTAGTATTGATTGATCATTCCCAGTTAGTATTGATTGATCATTCCCCAGTTAGTATTGATTGATCATTCCCAGTTAGTATTGATTGATCATTCCCAGTTAGTATTGATTGATCATTCCCCAGTTAGTATTGATTGATCATTCCCAGTTAGTATTGATTGATCATTCCCAGTTAGTATTGATTGATCATTCCCCAGTTAGTATTGATTGATCATTCCCAGTTAGTATTGATTGATCATTCCCAGTTAGTATTGATTGATCATTCCCCAGTTAGTATTGATTGATCATTCCCAGTTAGTATTGATTGATCATTCCCAGTTAGTATTGATTGATCATTCCCCAGTAAGTATTGATTGATCATTCCCAGTTAGTATTGATTGATAATTCCCCAGTTAGTATTGATTGATCATTCCCAGTTAGTATTGATTGATCATTCCCAGTTAGTATTGATTGATCATTCCCAGTTAGTATTGATTGATCATTCCCAGTTAGTATTGATTGATCATTCCCCAGTTAGTATTGATTGATCATTCCCAGTTAGTATTGATTGATCATTCCCAGTTAGTATTGATTGATCATTCCCCAGTTAGTATTGATTGATCATTCCCCAGTTAGTATTGATTGATCTTTCCCAGTTAGTATTGATTGATTATTCCCAGCTAGTATTGATTGATCATTCCCAGTTAGCATTGATTGATCATTCCCAGTTAGTATTGATTGACCATTCCCCAGTTAGTATTGATTGATCATTCCCCAGTTAGTATTGATTGATCATTCCCAGTTAGTATTGATTGATCATTCCCAGTTAGTATTGATTGATCATTCCCAGTTAGTATTGATTGATCATTCCCCAGTTAGTATTGATTGATCATTCCCCAGTTAGTATTGATTGATCATTCCCAGTTAGTATTGATTGATCATTCCCCAGTTAGTATTGATTGATCATTCCCAGTTAGTATTGATTGATCATTCCCAGTTAGTATTGATTGATCATTCCCAGTTAGTATTGATTGATCATTCCCAGTTAGTATTGATTGATCATTCCCAGTTAGTATTGATTGATCATTCCCAGTTAGTATTGATTGATCATCCCCAGTTAGTATTGATTGATCATTCCCCAGTTAGTATTGATTGATCATTCCCCAGTTAGTATTGATTGATCATTCCCCAGTTAGTATTGATTGATCATTCCCCAGTTAGTATTGATTGATCATTCCCAGTTAGTATTGATTGATCATTCCCCAGTTAGTATTGATTGATCATTCCCAGTTAGTATTGATTGATCATTCCCAGTTAGTATTGATTGATCATTCCCCAGTTAGTATTGATTGATCATTCCCAGTTAGTATTGATTGATCATTCCCCAGTTAGTATTGATTGATCATTCCCAGTTAGTATTGATTGATCATTCCCAATTAGTATTGATTGATCATTCCCCAGTAAGTATTGATTGATCATTCCCAGTTAGTATTGATTGATCATTCCCCAGTTAGTATTGATTGATCATTCCCCAGATAGTATTGATTGATCATTCCCAGTTAGTATTGATTGATCATTCCCCAGTTAGTATTGATTGATCATTCCCAGTTAGTATTGATTGATCATTCCCAGTTAGTATTGATTGATCATTCCCCAGTTAGTATTGATTGATCATTCCCCAGTTAGTATTGATTGATCATTCCCAGTTAGTATTGATTGATCATTCCCCAGTTAGTATTGATTGATCATTCCCAGTTAGTATTGATTGATCATTTCCCAGTTAGTATTGATTGATCATTCCCAGTTAGTATTGATTGATCATTCCCCAGTTAGTATTGATTGATCATTCCCAGTTAGTATTGATTGATCATTCCCAGTTAGTATTGATTGATCATTCCCAGTTAGTATTGATTGACATTCCCAGTTAGTATTGATTGATCATTTCCCAGTTAGTATTGATTGATCATTCCCAGTTAGTATTGATTGATCATTCCCCAGTTAGTATTGATTGATCATTCCCCAGTTAGTATTGATTGATCATTTCCCAGTTAGTATTGATTGATCATTCCCAGTTAGTATTGATTGATCATTCCCCAGTTAGTATTGTTGATCATTCCCCAGTTAGTATTGATTGATCATTCCCCAGTTAGTATTGATTGATCATTCCCAGTTAGTATTGATTGATCATTCCCAGTTAGTATTGATTGATCATTCCCAATTAGTATTGATTGATTATTCCCCAGTTAGTATTGATTGATCCCCAGTTAGTATTGATTGATCATTCCCAGTTAGTATTGATTGATCATTCCCAGTTAGTAATTGATTGATCATTCCCAGTTAGTATTGATTGATCATTCCCAGTTAGTATTGATTGATCATTCCCAGTTAGTATTGATTGATCATTCCCAGTTAGTATTGATTGATCATTCCCATTTAGTATTGATTGATCATTCCCCAGTTAGTATGATTGATCATTCCCCAGTTAGTATTGAATGATCATTCCCAGTTAGTATTGATTGATCATTCCCCTTAGTATGATGATCATTCCAGTTAGGTATGATTGATCATTCCCAGTTAGTATTGATTGATCATTCCCATTGTATTCAATTGATCATCCAGTTAGTATTGATTGATCATTCCCCAGTTAGTATTGATTGATCATTCCCCAGTTAGTATTGATTGATCATTCCCAGTTAGTATTGATTGATCATTCCCCAATAGTATTGATTGATCCATTCCCAGTTAGTATTGATTGATCATTCCCAGTTAGTATTGATTGATCATTCCCAGTTAGTATTGATTGATCATTCCCGTTACGTATTGATTGATCATTCCCCAGGTAGTATTGATTGATCATTCCCAGTTAGTATTGATTTGATCATTCCCCAGTTAGTATTGATTGATCATTTCCCAGTTAGTATTGATTGATCATTCCCAGTTAGTATTGATTGATCATCCCAGTTAGTATTGATTGATCATTCCCAGTTAGTATTGATTGATCATTCCCCAGTTAGTATTGATTGATCATTCCCCAGTTAGTATTGATTGATCATTCTCCAGTTAGTATTGATTGATCATCCCCAGTTATATTGATTGATCATTCCCCAGTTAGTATTGATTGATCATTCCCAGTTAGTATTGATTGATTAATTCCCCAGTTAGTATTGATTGATCATTCCCAGTTAGTATTGATTGATCATTCCCAGTTAGTATTGATTGATCATTCCCAGTTAGTATTGATTGATCATTCCCAGTTAGTATTGATTGATCATTCCCCAGTTAGTATTGATTGATCATTCCCCAGTTAGTATTGATTGATCATTCCCAGTTAGTATTGATTGATCATTCCCCAGTTAGTATTGATTGATCATTCCCAGTTAGTATTGATTGATCATTCCCAGTTAGTATTGATTGATCATTCCCCAGTTAGTATTGATTGATCATTCCCAGTTAGTATTGATTGATCATTCCCAGTTAGTATTGATTGATCATTCCCAGTTAGTATTGATTGATCATTCCCAGTTAGTATTGATTGATCATTCCCCAGTTAGTATTGATTGATCATTCCCAGTTAGTATTGATTGATCATTCCCAGTTAGTATTGATTGATCATTCCCAGTTAGTATTGATTGATCATTCCCAGTTAGTATTGATTGATCATTCCCAGTTAGTATTGATTGAACATTCCCAGATAGTATTGATTGATCATTCCCCAGTTAGTATTGATTGATCATTCCCCAGTTAGTATTGATTGATCATTCCCAGTTAGAATTGATTGATCATTCCCCAGTTAGTATTGATTGATCATTCCCAGTTAGTATTGATTGATCATTCCCCAGTTAGTATTAATTGATCATTCCCAGTTAGTATTGATTGATCATTCCCCAGTTAGTATTGATTGATCATTCCCCAGTTAGTATTGATTGATCATTCCCCAGTTAGTATTGATTGATCATTCCCCAGTTAGTATTGATTGATCATTCCCAGTTAGTATTGATTGATCATTCCCAGTTATTATTGATTGATCATTCCCCAGTTAGTATTGATTGATCATTACCAGTTAGTATTGATTGATCATTCCCAATTAGTATTGATTGATCATTCCCAATTAGTATTGATTGATCATTCCCAGTTAGTATTGATTGATCATTCCCCAGTTAGTATTGATTGATCATTCCCAGTTAGTATTGATTGATCATTCTCAGTTAGTATTGATTGATCATTCCCCAGTTAGTATTGATTGGTCATTCCCAGTTAGTATTGATTGATGATTCCCCAGTTAGTATTGATTGATCATTCCCCAGTTAGTATTGATTGATCATTCCCAGTTAGTATTGATTGATCATTCCCAGTTAGTATTGATTGATCATTCCCAGTTAGTATTGATTGATCATTCCCAGTTAGTATTGATTGATCATTCCCAGTTAGTATTGATTGATCATTCCCCAGTTAGTATTGATTGATCATTCCCAGTTAGTATTGATTGATCATTCCCCAGTTAGTATTGATTGATCATTCCCAGTTAGTATTGATTGATCATTCCCAGTTAGTATTGATTGATCATTCCCTAGTTAGTATTGATTGATCATTCCCAGTTAGTATTGATTGATCATTCCCCAGTTAGTATTGATTGATCATTCCCAGTTAGTATTGATTGATCATTCGCAGTTAGTATTGATTGATCATTCCCCATTAGTATTGATTGATCATTCCCAGTTAGTATTGATTGATCATTCCCAGTTAGTATTGATTGATCATATCCCAGTTAGTATTGATTGATCATTCCCCAGTTAATATTGATTGATCATTCCCCAGTTAGTATTGATTGGTCATTCCCAGTTAGTATTGATTGATCATTCCCAGTTAGTATTGATTGATCATTCCCAGTTAGTATTGATTGATCATTCTACCAGTTAGTAATCCCCAATTAGTATTGATTGATCATTCCCAGTTAGTATTGATTGATCATTCCCCAGTTTAGTATTGATTGATCATTCCAGTTAGTATTGATTATGATCTATTTCCCCCAGTTAGTATTGATTGATCATATCCCAGGTAGTATTGATTGATGAATTCCCCAGTTAGTATTGATTGATCATTCCCCTAGTTAGTATTGATTGATCATTTCCCAGTTATATTGATTGATCATCCCGTTAGTATTGATTCATTCCCAGTAAGTATTGATTGAATCATATCCCCAGTTAGTATTGATTGATCATTCCCAGTTAGTATTGATTGATCATCCCCAGTTAGTATTGATTGATCATTCCCCAGTTAGTATTGATTGATCATTCCCAGTTAGTATTGATTGATCATTCCCCAGTTAGTATTGATTGATCATTCCCCAGTTAGTATTGATTGATCATTCACCAGTTAGTATTGATTGATCATTCCCCAGTTAGTATTGATTGATCATTCCCAGTTAGTATTGATTGATCATTCCCCAGTTAGTATTGATTGATCATTCCCCAGTTAGTATTGATTGATCATTCCCAGTTAGTATTGATTGATCATTCCCCAGTTAGTATTGATTGATCATTCCCAGTTAGTATTGATTGATCATTCCCAATTAGTATTGATTGATTATTCCCCAGTAAGTATTGATTGATCATTCCCAGTTAGTATTGATTGATCATTCCCCAGTTAGTATTGATTGATCATTCCCCAGTTGGTATTGATTGATCATTCCCAGTTAGTATTGATTGATCATTCCCCAGTTAGTATTGAATGATCATTCCCAGTTAGTATTGATTGATCATTCCCAGTTAGTATTGATTGATCATTCCCCAGTTAGTATTGATTGATCATTCCCCAGTTAGTATTGATTGATCATTCCCAGTTAGTATTGATTGATCATTCCCCAGTTAGTATTGATTGATCATTCCCAGTTAGTATTGATTGATCATTCCCAGTTAGTATTGATTGATCATTCCCAGTTAGTATTGATTGATCATTCCCCAGTTAGTATTGATTGATCATTCCCAGTTAGTATTGATTGATCATTCCCCAGTTAGTATTGATTGATCATTCCCAGTTAGTATTGATTGACCATTCCCAGTTAGTATTGATTGATCATTTCCCAGTTAGTATTGATTGATCATTCCCAGTTAGTATTGATTGATCATTCCCCAGTTAGTATTGATTGATCATTCCCCAGTTAGTATTGATTGATCATTTCCCAGTTAGTATTGATTGATCATTCCCAGTTAGTATTGATTGATCATTCCCCAGTTAGTATTGTTGATCATTCCCCAGTTAGTATTGATTGATCATTCCCCAGTTAGTATTGATTGATCATTCCCAGTTAGTATTGATTGATCATTCCCAGTTAGTATTGATTGATCATTCCCAATTAGTATTGATTGATTATTCCCCAGTATGTATTGATTGATCATTCCCCAGTTAGTATTGATTGATCATTCCCCAGTTAGTATTGATTGATCATTCCCAGTTAGTATTGATTGATCATTCCCCAGTTAGTATTGATTGATCATTCCCCAGTTAGTATTGATTGATCATTCCCAGTTAGTATTGATTGATCATTCCCAGTTAGTATTGATTGATCATTCCCAGTTAGTATTGATTGATCATTCCCAGTTAGTATTGATTGATCATTCCCAGTTAGTATTGATTGATCATTCCCCAGTTAGTATTGATTGATCATTCCCAGTTAGTATTGATTGATCATTCCCAGTTAGTATTGATTGATCATTGCCAGTTAGTATTGATTGATCATTCCCCAGTTAGTATTGATTGATCATTCCCAGTTAGTATTGATTGATCATTCCCCAGTTAGTATTGATTGATCATTCCCAGTTAGTATTGATTGATCATTCCACAGTTAGTATTGATTGATCATTCCCAGTTAGTATTGATTGACCATTCCCCAGTTAGTATTGATTGATCATTCCCAGTTAGTATTGATTGATCATTCCCAGTTAGTATTGATTGATCATTCCCAAGTTAGTATTGATTGATCATTCCCAGTTAGTATTGATTGATCATTCCCCAGTTAGTATTGATTGATCATTCCCCAGTAAGTATTGATTGATCATTCCCAGTTAGTATTGATTGATCATTCCCCAGTTAGTATTGATTGATCATTCCCCAGTTAGTATTGATTGATCATTCCCAGTTAGTATTGATTGATCATTCCCCAGTTAGTATTGATTGATCATTCCCAGTTAGTATTGATTGATCATTCCCCAGTTAGTATTGATTGATCATTCCCCAGTTAGTATTGATTGATCATTCCCAGTTAGTATTGATTGATCATTCCCAGTTAGTATTGATTGATCATTCCCAGTTAGTATTGATTGATCATTCCCAGTTAGTATTGATTGATCATTCCCCAGTTAGTATTGATTGATCATTCCCCTGTTAGTATTGATTGATCATTCCCAGTTAGTATTGATTGACCTGGTGTTCAGGGTGAGGGGAGTCCCATGGTGTTCTGGGGGAGGGGATTCCCATGGTGTTCAGGGGGAGGGGAGTCCCCTGGTGATCAGGGGGAGGGGGGTCCCATGGTGTTCAGAGGGAGGGGAGTCCCATGGTGTTCAGTGGTAGGGGAGTCCCATGGTGATCAGGGTGAGGGAAGTCCCATGGTGTTCAGGGGGAGGGGAGTCCCATGGTGTTCAGGGGGAGGGGAGTCCCATGGTGTTCAGGGGGATGGGTGTGTCATGGTGTTCAGGGGAGGGGAGTTCCATGGTGTTCAGGGGGAGGGTAGTCTCCTGGTGTTCAGGGGGAGGTGAGTCGCTTGGTGTTCAGGGGGAGGGGAGTCTCCTGGTGTTCAGGGGGAGGGGAGTCCCATGGTGTTCTGGGGAAGGGGAGTCTCCTGGTGTTCAGGGTGGGGTGAGTCCCATGGTGATCAGGGGGAGGTGAGTGTCCTGGTGTTCAGGGGGAGCGGAATCTCCTGGTGTTCAGGGGGAGTGGAGTCTCCTGGTGTTCAGGGGGAGGGGAGTCTCCTGGTGGTCAGGGGGAGGGGAGACTCCTGGTGTTAAGGGGGAGGGGAGTCCCATGGTGATCATGGGGAGGGGAGTCCCATGGTGTTCAGGGGGAGGGGAGTCTCCTGGTGTTAAGGGGGAGGGGAGTGTCATGGTGTTCAGGGGGAGGGGAGTCTCCTGGTGTTCAGGGGGAGTGGAGTCCCATGGTGTTCAGGGGGAGGGGAGCCCCATGGTGTTCAGGGGTAGGGGAGTGTCATGGTGTTCAGGGGGAGGGGAGTCCCATGGTGTTCAGGGTGAGGGGAGTCTCATGGTGTTCAGGGGCAGGGGTTTCCCATGGTGTTCAGGGGGAGGTGAGTCTCCTGGTGTTCAGGGGGAAGGGAGTCCCATGGTGTTCAGTGGGAGGGGAGTCCCATGGTGTTCAGGGGGAAGTGGAATCCCATGGTGATCATGGAGAGGGGAGTCCCATGGTGTTCTGGGGGAGGGCAGTCTCCTGGTGTTCAGGGTGAGGGGAGTCCCATGGTGATCAGGGGGAGGGGAGTCCCATGGTGTTCAGGGGGAGGGGAGTCCCATGGTGTTCAGGGGGAGGGGAGTCCCATGGTGTTCAGGGGAGGGGAGTCTCCTGGTGTTCAGGGGGAGGGGAGTCTCCTGGTGATCAGGGGGAGGGGAGTCTCCTGGTGTTCAGGGGGAGGGGAGTCTCCTGGTGTTCAGGGGGAGGGGAGTCTCCTGGTGATCAGGGGGAGGTGAATCTCCTGGTGTTCAAGGGGAGGGGAGTCCATGGTGTTCAGGGGGATGGGAGTCCCATGGTGTTAAGGGGGAGGGGAGTCCCATGGTGATCAGGGTGAGGGGAGTCCCATTGTGTTCAGGGGGAGGGGAGTCCCATGGTGTTCAGGGGAAGGGAGTCGCCTGGTGGTCAGGGGCTGGGGAGTCCCATGGAGTTCAGGGGGAGGGGAGTCTCCTGGTGTTCCGGGGTTAGGGAGTCTCATGGTGTTCAGGGGGAGGGGTGTCCCATGGTGTTCAGGGGGAAGGGAGTCCCATGGCGTTCAGGTAGAGGGGAGTCTCCTGGTGTTCAGGGGGAGGGGAGTCTCCTGGTGATCATGGGGAGGGGAGTCTCATGGTGTTCAGAGGGAAGGGAGTCCCATGGTGTTCAGGGGGAGGGGAGTCCCATGTTGTTCAGGGAGAGGGGTGTCCCATGGTGTTCAGGGGGAGGGGAGTCTCCTGGTGTTCAGGGTGAGGGGAGTCCCATGGTGATCAGGGGGAGGGGAGTCCCATTGTGTTCAGGGGGAGGAGAGTCCCATGGTGTTCAGGGGGAGGGGAGTCCCATGGTGTTCTGGGGGAGGGGAGTCCCATGGTGTTCCGGGGGAGGCGAATCTCCTGGTGGTCAGGGGAAGGGGAGTCCCATGGTGATCAGGGGGAGGGGAGTCCCATGGTGTTCAGGGGGAGGGGAGTCTCCTGGTGTTCAGGATGAGGGGAATCACATGGTGATCAGGGGGAGGGGAGTCCCATGTTGTTTACGGGGAGGGGAGTCCCATGGTGTTCAGGGGGAGGGGAGTCCCATGGTGTTCAGGGGGAGGGGAGTCCCATGGTGTTCAGGGGGAAGGGAGTCCCATGGTGTTCAGGGGGAGGGGAGTCCCATGGTGTTCAGGGGGAAGGGGTGTCCCATGGTGATCAGGGGGAGGGGAGTCCCATGGTGTTCTGGGGGAGGGGAGTCTCCTGGTGTTCAGGGGGAGGGGAGTCCCATGGTGTTCAGGGGGAGGGGGTTCTCCTGGTGTTCAGGGGGAGGGGAGTCCCATGGTGTTCTGGAGGAGGGGAGTCTCCTGGTGATCAGGGTGAGGGAAGTCCCATGGTGTTCAGGCGGAGGGGAGTCCCATGGTGTTCAGGGGGAGGGGAGTCTCCTGGTGATCAGGGGGAAGGGAGTCCCATGGCGTTCAGGTAGAGGGGAGTCTCCTGGTGTTCAGGGGGAGGGGAGTCTCCTGGTGATCATGGGGAGGGGAGTCCCATGGTGTTCAGAGGGAAGGGAGTCCCATGGTGTTCAGGGGGAGGGGTGTCCCATTTTGTTCAGGGAGAGGGGAGTCCCATGGTGTTCAGGGGGAGGGGAGTCTCCTGGTGTTCAGGGTGAGGGGAGTCCCATGGTGATCAGGGGGAGGGGAGTCCCATGGTGTTCTGGGGGATGGGAGTCCCATGGTGTTCAGGGGGAAGGGAGTCCCATGGTGTTCAGGGGGAGGGGAGTCCCATGGTGTTCAGGGGGAAGGGGAGTCCCATGGTGATCAGGGGGAGGGGAGTCCCATGGTGTTCTGGGGGAGGGGAGTCCCATGGTGTTCCGGGGGAGGTGCATCTCCTGGTGGTCAGGGGGAGGGGAGTCACATGGTGATCAGGGGGAGGGAAGTCCCATGGTGTTCAGGGGGAGGGGAGTCCCATGGTGTTCAGGGGGAGGGGAGTCTCCTGGTGTTCAGGATGAGGGAGTCCCATGGTGTTCAGGGGGAGGGAAGTCCCATGGTGTTCAGGGGGAGGGGAGTGTCATGGTGTTCAGGGGGGAGGGGAGTCCCATGGTGTTCAGGGGAGGGGTGTCCCATGGTGTTCAGGTGGAGGGGAATCCCATGGTGTTCAGGGGAGGGGAGTGTCATGGTGTTTAGGGGGAGGGGAGTCCCATGGTGTTCAGGGGGAGGGGAGTCCCATGGTGTTCAGGGGGAGGGGGGTCCCATGGTGTTCAGGGGGAAGGGTGTCCCATGGTGATCAGGGGGAGGGGAGTCCCATGGTGTTCTGGGGGAGGGGAGTCTCCTGGTGTTCAGGGGGAGGGTGTCCCATGGTGTTCAGGGGGAGGGGATTCTCCTGGTGTTCAGGGGGAGGGGAGTCCCATGGTGTTCAGGGGGAGGGGATTCTCCTGGTGTTCAGGGGGAGGGGAGTCCCATGGTGTTCTGGAGGAGGGGAGTCTCCTGGTGATCAGGGTGAGGGAAGTCCCATGGTGTTCAGGGGAGGGGAGTCCCATGGTGTTCAGGGAGAGGGGAGTCCCATGGTGTTCAGGCGGAGGGGAGTCCCATGGTGTTCAGGGGGAGGGGAGTCTCCTGGTGATCAGGGGGAAGGGAGTCCCATGGCGTTCAGGTAGAGGGGAGTCTCCTGGTGTTCAGGGGGAGGGGAGTCTCCTGGTGATCATGGGGAGGGGAGTCCCATGGTGTTCAGAGGGAAGGGAGTCCCATGGTGTTCAGGGGGAGGGGTGTCCCATTTTGTTCAGGGAGAGGGGAGTCCCATGGTGTTCAGGGGGAGGGGAGTCTCCTGGTGTTCAGGGTGAGGGGAGTCCCATGGTGATCAGGGGGAGGGGAGTCCCATGGTGTTCTGGGGGGATGGGAGTCCCATGGTGTTCAGGGGGAAGGGAGTCCCATGGTGTTCAGGGGGAGGGGAGTCCCATGGTGTTCAGGGGGAAGGGGAGTCCCATGGTGATCAGGGGGAGGGGAGTCCCATGGTGTTCTGGGGGAGGGGAGTCCCATGGTGTTCCGGGGGAGGTGCATCTCCTGGTGGTCAGGGGGAGGGGAGTCACATGGTGATCAGGGGGAGGGAAGTCCCATGGTGTTCAGGGGGAGGGGATTCCCATGGTGTTCAGGGGGAGGGGAGTCTCCTGGTGTTCAGGATGAGGGGAGTCCCATGGTGTTCAGGGGGAGGGAAGTCCCATGGTGTTCAGGGGAGGGGAGTGTCATGGTGTTCAGGGGGAGGGGAGTCCCATGGTGTTCA
The DNA here is from genome assembly GCA_030390025.1 of Squalus acanthias. Lineage (NCBI taxonomy): Eukaryota > Metazoa > Chordata > Chondrichthyes > Squaliformes > Squalidae > Squalus > Squalus acanthias. The sequence continues at coordinate 167,619 of JASTWF010000723.1, read as the reverse complement.
GGGGGAGGGGTGTCCCATGGTGTTCAGGTGGAGGGGAGTCCCATGGTGTTCAGGGGGAGGGGAGTGTCATGGTGTTTAGGGGGAGGGGAGTCCCATGGTGTTCAGGGGGAGGGGAGTCCCATGGTGTTCAGGGGGAGGGGGGTCCCATGGTGTTCAGGGGGAGGGGAGTCCCATGGTGTTCAGGGGGAAGGGGTGTCCCATGGTGATCAGGGGGAGGGGAGTCCCATGGTGTTCTGGGGGAGGGGAGTCTCCTGGTGTTCAGGGAGAGGGGAGTCCCATGGTGTTCAGGGGGAGGGGATTCTCCTGGTGTTCAGGGGGAGGGGAGTCCCATGGTGTTCAGGGGGAGGGGAGTCTCCTGGTGTTCAGGGGGAGGGGAGTCCCATGGTGTTCTGGAGGAGGGGAGTCCCATGGTGTTCTGGGGGAGGGGAGTCCCATGGTGATCAGGGGGAGGGGAGTCCCATGGTGTTCAGGGGGAGGGGAGTCCCATGGTGTTCAGTGGGAGGGGAGTCCCATGGTGTTCAGCGTGAGGGGAGTCCCATGGTTTTCAGGGGGAGGGGAGTCCCATGGTGTTCAGGGGGAGGGGAGTCCCATGGTGTTCAGGGGGACGGGGTGTCCCATGGTGTTCAGGGGGAGGGGAGTCCCATGGTGTTCAGGGGGAAGGGGTGTCCCATGGTGATCAGGGGGAGGGGAGTCCCATGGTGTTCAGGCGGAGGGGAGTCTCCTGGTGTTCAGGGGGAGGGGAGTCCCACGGTGTTCAGGGGGAGGGGAGTCTCCTGGTGTTCAGGGGGAGGGGAGTCCCATTGTGTTCTGGGGGAGGGGAGTGTCCTGGTGTTCAGGGTTAGGGGAGTCTCCTGGTGTTAAGGGGGAGGGGAGTCTCCTTATGTTCAGTGTTAGGGGAGTCTCCTGGTGTTAAGGGGGAGGTGAGTCCCATGGTGATCAGGGTGAGGGGAGTCCCATGGTGTTCAGGGGGAGGGGAGTCCCATGGTGATCAGGGTGAGGGGAGTCCCATGGTGTTCAGGGTGAGGGGAGTCCCATGGTGTTCAGGGGGAGGGGAGTCCCATGGTGATCAGGGTGAGGGGAGTCCCATGGTGTTCAGGGGGAGGGGAGTCCCATGGTGATCAGGGTGAGGGGAGTCCCATGGTGATCAGGGGGAGGGGAGTCCCATGGTGTTCAGGGGGAGGGGAGTCCCATGGTGTTCAGGGGGAGGGGAGTCCCATGGTGTTCAGGGGGAGGGGAGTCCCATGGTGTTCAGGGGAAGGGAGTCGCCTGTTGGTCAGGGGGAGGGGAGTCCCATGGTGTTCAGGGGAAGGGAGTCGCCTGTTGGTCAGGGGGAGGGGAGTCCCATGGTGTTCAGGTAGAGGGGAGTCTCCTGGTGTTCAGGGGGAGGGGAATCTCCTGGTGTTCAGGGTGAGGGGAGTCCCATGGTGATCAGGGGGAGGGGAGTCTCCTGGTGTTCAGGGGGAGGGGAGTCTCCTGGTGTTCAGGGGAGGGGCGTCTCCTGGTGTTCAGGGGGAGGGGAGTGTCATGGTGTTTAGGTGGAGGGGAGTCTCCTGGTGTTCAGGGGAGGGGAATCTCCTGGTGTTCAGGGGGAGGGGAGTGTCATGGTGTTTAGGTGGAGGGGAGTCTCCTGGTGTTCAGGGGGAGGGGCGTCTCCTGGTGTTCAGGGGGAGGGGAGTCTCCTGGTGTTCAGGGGGAGGGGAATCTCCTGGTGTTCAGGGGGAGGGGAGTACCATGGTGTTCAGGGGGAGGGGCGTCTCCTGGTGATCAGGGGGAGGGGAGTACCATGGTGTTCAGGGGGAGGGGAATCTCCTGGTGTTCAGGGGGAGGGGAGTCCCATGGTGTTCAGGGGGAGGGGAGTCCCATGGTGTTCAGGGGGAGGGGGGTCCCATGGTGTTCAGGGGGAAGGGGTGTCCCATGGTGATCAGGGGGAGGGGTGTCCCATGGTGTTCAGGGGGAGGGGATTCTCCTGGTGTTCAGGGGGAGGGGAGTCCCATGGTGTTCAGGGGGAGGGGATTCTCCTGGTGTTCAGGGGGAGGGGAGTCCCATGGTGTTCTGGAGGAGGGGAGTCTCCTGGTGATCAGGGTGAGGGAAGTCCCATGGTGTTCAGGGGAGGGGAGTCCCATGGTGTTCAGGGAGAGGGGAGTCCCATGGTGTTCAGGCGGAGGGGAGTCCCATGGTGTTCAGGGGGAGGGGAGTCTCCTGGTGATCAGGGGGAAGGGAGTCCCATGGCGTTCAGGTAGAGGGGAGTCTCCTGGTGTTTAGGGGGAGGGGAGTCTCCTGGTGATCATGGGGAGGGGAGTCCCATGGTGTTCAGAGGGAAGGGAGTCCCATGGTGTTCAGGGGGAGGGGTGTCCCATTTTGTTCAGGGGAGAGGGGAGTCCCATGGTGTTCAGGGGGGAGGGGAGTCTCCTGGTGTTCAGGGTGAGGGGAGTCCCATGGTGATCAGGGGGAGGGGAGTCCCATGGTGTTCTGGGGGATGGGAGTCCCATGGTGTTCAGGGGGAAGGGAGTCCCATGGTGTTCAGGGGGAGGGGAGTCCCATGGTGTTCAGGGGGGAAGGGGAGTCCCATGGTGATCAGGGGGAGGGGAGTCCCATGGTGTTCTGGGGGAGGGGAGTCCCATGGTGTTCCGGGGGAGGTGCATCTCCTGGTGGTCAGGGGGAGGGGAGTCACATGGTGATCAGGGGGAGGGAAGTCCCATGGTGTTCAGGGGGAGGGGAGTCCCATGGTGTTCAGGGGGAGGGGAGTCTCCTGGTGTTCAGGATGAGGGGAGTCCCATGGTGTTCAGGGGGAGGGAAGTCCCATGGTGTTCAGGGGAGGGGAGTGTCATGGTGTTCAGGGGGGAGGGGAGTCCCATGGTGTTCAGGGGGAGGGGTGTCCCATGGTGTTCAGGTGGAGGGGAGTCCCATGGTGTTCAGGGGGAGGGGAGTGTCATGGTGTTTAGGGGGAGGGGAGTCCCATGGTGTTCAGGGGGAGGGGAGTCCCATGGTGTTCAGGGGGAGGGGAGTCCCATGGTGTTCAGGGGGAAGGGGTGTCCCATGGTGATCAGGGGGAGGGGAGTCCCATGGTGTTCTGGGGGAGGGGAGTCTCCTGGTGTTCAGGGAGAGGGGAGTCCCATGGTGTTCAGGGGGAGGGGATTCTCCTGGTGTTCAGGGGGAGGGGAGTCCCATGGTGTTCAGGGGGAGGGGAGTCTCCTGGTGTTCAGGGGGAGGGGAGTCCCATGGTGTTCTGGAGGAGGGGAGTCCCATGGTGTTCTGGGGGAGGGGAGTCCCATGGTGATCAGGGGGAGGGGAGTCCCATGGTGTTCAGGGGGAGGGGAGTCCCATGGTGTTCAGGGGGAGGGGAGTCCCATGGTGTTCAGGGTGAGGGGAGTCCCATGGTTTTCAGGGGGAGGGGAGTCCCATGGTGTTCAGGGGGAGGGGAGTCCCATGGTGTTCAGGGGGAAGGGGTGTCCCATGGTGTTCAGGGGGAGGGGAGTCCCATGGTGTTCAGGGGGAAGGGGTGTCCCATGGTGATCAGGTGGAGGGGAGTCCCATGGTGTTCAGGCGGAGGGGAGTCTCCTGGTGTTCAGGGGGAGGGGAGTCCCACGGTGTTCAGGGGGAGGGGAGTCTCCTGGTGTTCAGGGGGAGGGGAGTCCCATTGTGTTCTGGGGGAGGGGAGTGTCCTGGTGTTCAGGGTTAGGGGAGTCTCCTGGTGTTAAGGGGGAGGGGAGTCTCCTTATGTTCAGTGTTAGGGGAGTCTCCTGGTGTTAAGGGGGAGGTGAGTCCCATGGTGATCAGGGTGAGGGGAGTCCCATGGTGTTCAGGGGGAGGGGAGTCCCATGGTGATCAGGGTGAGGGGAGTCCCATGGTGTTCAGGGTGAGGGGAGTCCCATGGTGTTCAGGGGGAGGGGAGTCCCATGGTGATCAGGGTGAGGGGAGTCCCATGGTGTTCAGGGGGAGGGGAGTCCCATGGTGATCAGGGTGAGGGGAGTCCCATGGTGATCAGGGGGAGGGGAGTCCCATGGTGTTCAGGGGGAGGGGAGTCCCATGGTGTTCAGGGGGAGGGGAGTCCCATGGTGTTCAGGGGGAGGGGAGTCCCATGGTGTTCAGGGGAAGGGAGTCGCCTGTTGGTCAGGGGGAGGGGAGTCCCATGGTGTTCAGGGGAAGGGAGTCGCCTGTTGGTCAGGGGGAGGGGAGTCCCATGGTGTTCAGGTAGAGGGGAGTCTCCTGGTGTTCAGGGGGAGGGGAATCTCCTGGTGTTCAGGGTGAGGGGAGTCCCATGGTGATCAGGGGGAGGGGAGTCTCCTGGTGTTCAGGGGGAGGGGAGTCTCCTGGTGTTCAGGGGGAGGGGCGTCTCCTGGTGTTCAGGGGGAGGGGAGTGTCATGGTGTTTAGGTGGAGGGGAGTCTCCTGGTGTTCAGGGGGAGGGGAATCTCCTGGTGTTCAGGGGGAGGGGAGTGTCATGGTGTTTAGGTGGAGGGGAGTCTCCTGGTGTTCAGGGGGAGGGGCGTCTCCTGGTGTTCAGGGGGAGGGGAGTCTCCTGGTGTTCAGGGGGAGGGGAATCTTCTGGTGTTCAGGGGGAGGGGAGTACCATGGTGTTCAGGGGGAGGGGCGTCTCCTGGTGATCAGGGGGAGGGGAGTACCATGGTGTTCAGGGGGAGGGGAATCTCCTGGTGTTCAGGGGGAGGGGAGTCCCATGGTGTTCAGGGGGAGGGGAGTCCCATGGTGTTCAGGGGGAGGGGGGTCCCATGGTGTTCAGGGGGAAGGGGTGTCCCATGGTGATCAGGGGGAGGGGAGTCCCATGGTGTTCTGGGGGAGGGGAGTCTCCTGGTGTTCAGGGGGAGGGGTGTCCCATGGTGTTCAGGGGGAGGGGATTCTCCTGGTGTTCAGGGGGAGGGGAGTCCCATGGTGTTCAGGGGGAGGGGATTCTCCTGGTGTTCAGGGGGAGGGGAGTCCCATGGTGTTCTGGAGGAGGGGAGTCTCCTGGTGATCAGGGTGAGGGAAGTCCCATGGTGTTCAGGGGAGGGGAGTCCCATGGTGTTCAGGGAGAGGGGAGTCCCATGGTGTTCAGGCGGAGGGGAGTCCCATGGTGTTCAGGGGGAGGGGAGTCTCCTGGTGATCAGGGGGAAGGGAGTCCCATGGCGTTCAGGTAGAGGGGAGTCTCCTGGTGTTTAGGGGGAGGGGAGTCTCCTGGTGATCATGGGGAGGGGAGTCCCATGGTGTTCAGAGGGAAGGGAGTCCCATGGTGTTCAGGGGGAGGGGTGTCCCATTTTGTTCAGGGAGAGGGGAGTCCCATGGTGTTCAGGGGGAGGGGAGTCTCCTGGTGTTCAGGGTGAGGGGAGTCCCATGGTGATCAGGGGGAGGGGAGTCCCATGGTGTTCTGGGGGATGGGAGTCCCATGGTGTTCAGGGGGAAGGGAGTCCCATGGTGTTCAGGGGGAGGGGAGTCCCATGGTGTTCAGGGGGAAGGGGAGTCCCATGGTGATCAGGGGGAGGGGAGTCCCATGGTGTTCTGGGGGAGGGGAGTCCCATGGTGTTCCGGGGGAGGTGCATCTCCTGGTGGTCAGGGGGAGGGGAGTCACATGGTGATCAGGGGGAGGGAAGTCCCATGGTGTTCAGGGGGAGGGGAGTCCCATGGTGTTCAGGGGGAGGGGAGTCTCCTGGTGTTCAGGATGAGGGGAGTCCCATGGTGTTCAGGGGGAGGGAAGTCCCATGGTGTTCAGGGGAGGGGAGTGTCATGGTGTTCAGGGGGAGGGGAGTCCCATGGTGTTCAGGGGGAGGGGTGTCCCATGGTGTTCAGGTGGAGGGGAGTCCCATGGTGTTCAGGGGGAGGGGAGTGTCATGGTGTTTAGGGGGAGGGGAGTCCCATGGTGTTCAGGGGGAGGGGAGTCCCATGGTGTTCAGGGGGAGGGGAGTCCCATGGTGTTCAGGGGGAAGGGGTGTCCCATGGTGATCAGGGGGAGGGGAGTCCCATGGTGTTCTGGGGGAGGGGAGTCTCCTGGTGTTCAGGGAGAGGGGAGTCCCATGGTGTTCAGGGGGAGGGGATTCTCCTGGTGTTCAGGGGGAGGGGAGTCCCATGGTGTTCAGGGGGAGGGGAGTCTCCTGGTGTTCAGGGGGAGGGGAGTCCCATGGTGTTCTGGAGGAGGGGAGTCCCATGGTGTTCTGGGGGAGGGGAGTCCCATGGTGATCAGGGGGAGGGGAGTCCCATGGTGTTCAGGGGGAGGGGAGTCCCATGGTGTTCAGGGGGAGGGGAGTCCCATGGTGTTCAGGGTAAGGGGAGTCCCATGGTTTTCAGGGGGAGGGGAGTCCCATGGTGTTCAGGGGGAGGGGAGTCCCATGGTGTTCAGGGGGAAGGGGTGTCCCATGGTGTTCAGGGGGAGGGGAGTCCCATGGTGTTCAGGGGGAAGGGGTGTCCCATGGTGATCAGGGGGAGGGGAGTCCCATGGTGTTCAGGCGGAGGGGAGTCTCCTGGTGTTCAGGGGGAGGGGAGTCCCACGGTGTTCAGGGGGAGGGGAGTCTCCTGGTGTTCAGGGGGAGGGGAGTCCCATTGTGTTCTGGGGGAGGGGAGTGTCCTGGTGTTCAGGGTTAGGGGAGTCTCCTGGTGTTAAGGGGGAGGGGAGTCTCCTTATGTTCAGTGTTAGGGGAGTCTCCTGGTGTTAAGGGGGAGGTGAGTCCCATGGTGATCAGGGTGAGGGGAGTCCCATGGTGTTCAGGGGGAGGGGAGTCCCATGGTGATCAGGGTGAGGGGAGTCCCATGGTGTTCAGGGTGAGGGGAGTCCCATGGTGTTCAGGGGGAGGGGAGTCCCATGGTGATCAGGGTGAGGGGAGTCCCATGGTGTTCAGGGGGAGGGGAGTCCCATGGTGATCAGGGTGAGGGGAGTCCCATGGTGATCAGGGGGAGGGGAGTCCCATGGTGTTCAGGGGGAGGAGAGTCCCATGGTGTTCAGGGGGAGGGGAGTCCCATGGTGTTCAGGGGGAGGGGAGTCCCATTGTGTTCAGGGGAAGGGAGTCGCCTGTTGGTCAGGGGGAGGGGAGTCCCATGGTGTTCAGGGGAAGGGAGTCGCCTGTTGGTCAGGGGGAGGGGAGTCCCATGGTGTTCAGGTAGAGGGGAGTCTCCTGGTGTTCAGGGGGAGGGGAATCTCCTGGTGTTCAGGGTGAGGGGAGTCCCATGGTGATCAGGGGGAGGGGAGTCTCCTGGTGTTCAGGGGGAGGGGAGTCTCCTGGTGTTCAGGGGGAGGGGCGTCTCCTGGTGTTCAGGGGGAGGGGAGTGTCATGGTGTTTTGGTGGAGGGGAGTCTCCTGGTGTTCAGGGGGAGGGGAATCTCCTGGTGTTCAGGGGGAGGGGAGTGTCATGGTGTTTAGGTGGAGGGGAGTCTCCTGGTGTTCAGGGGGAGGGGCGTCTCCTGGTGTTCAGGGGGAGGGGAGTCTCCTGGTGTTCAGGGGAAGGGGAATCTCCTGGTGTTCAGGGGGAGGGGAGTACCATGGTGTTCAGGGGGAGGGGCGTCTCCTGGTGATCAGGGGGAGGGGAGTACCATGGTGTTCAGGGGGAGGGGAATCTCCTGGTGTTCAGGGGGAGGGGAGTCCCATGGTGTTCAGGGGGAGGGGAGTCTCCTGGTGATCAGGGGGAGTAGAGTCCCATGGTGTTCAGGGGGAGGGAGTCGCCTGGTGGTCAGGGGGAGGGGAGTCCCATGGTGTTCAGGGGGAGGGGAGTGCCCTGGTGTTCAGGGGGAGGGGAGTCCCATGGTGATCAGGGGGAGGTGAGTGTCCTGGTGTTCAGGGGGAGGGGAGTCCCATGTTGTTCAGGGGGAGGGGAGTCCCATGGTGTTCAGGGGGAGGGGAATCCCATGGTTTTCAGGGGGAGGGGAGTCCCATGATGTTCAGGGGAGAGGAGTCCCATGGTGTTCAGGGGTAGGGGAGTCCCATGGTGATCAGGGGGAAGGGAGTCCCATGGTGTTCAGGGGGAGGGGAGTCCCATGGTGTTCTGGGGGAGGGGAGTCTCCTGGTGTTCAGGGGGAGGGGTGTCCCATGGTGTTCAGGGGGAGGGGATTCTCCTGGTGTTCAGGGGGAGGGGAGTCCCATGGTGTTCAGGGGGAGGGGATTCTCCTGGTGTTCAGGGGGAGGGGAGTCCCATGGTGTTCTGGAGGAGGGGAGTCTCCTGGTGATCAGGGTGAGGGAAGTCCCATGGTGTTCAGGGAGAGGGGAGTCCCATGGTGTTCAGGCGGAGGGGAGTCCCATGGTGTTCAGGGAGAGGGGAGTCCCATGGTGTTCAGGGGGAGGGGAGTCTCCTGGTGATCAGGGGGAAGGGAGTCCCATGGCGTTCAGGTAGAGGGGAGTCTCCTGGTGTTCAGGGGGAGGGGAGTCTCCTGGTGATCATGGGGAGGGGAGTCCCATGGTGTTCAGGGAGAGGGGAGTCCCATGGTGTTCAGGGGGAGGGGAGTCTCCTGGTGATCAGGGGGAAGGGAGTCCCATGGCGTTCAGGTAGAGGGGAGTCTCCTGGTGTTCAGGGGGAGGGGAGTCTCCTGGTGATCATGGGGAGGGGAGTCCCATGGTGTTCAGAGGGAAGGGAGTCCCATGGTGTTCAGGGGGAGGGGTGTCCCATTTTGTTCAGGGAGAGGGGAGTCCCATGGTGTTCAGGGGGAGGGGAGTCTCCTGGTGTTCAGGGTGAGGGGAGTCCCATGGTGATCAGGGGGAGGGGAGTCCCATGGTGTTCTGGGGGATGGGAGTCCCATGGTGTTCAGGGGGAGGGGAGTCTCCTGGTGTTCAGGGTGAGGGGAGTCCCATGGTGATCAGGAGGAGGGGAGTCCCATGGTGTTCAGGGGGAGGGGAGTCCCATGGTGTTCAGGGGGAGGGGAGTCCCATGTTGTTCAGGGGGAGGGGAGTCCCATGGTGTTCAGGGGGAGGGAAGTCCCATGGTTTTCAGGGGCAGGGGAGTCCCATGGTGTTCAGGGGGAGGGGAGTCTCCTGGTGTTCAGGGGGAGGGGAGTCCCATGTTGTTCAGGGGTAGGGGAGTCCCATGGTGTTCTGGGGGATGGGAGTCCCATGGTGTTCAGGGGGAGGGGAGTCTCCTGGTGTTCAGGGTGAGGGGAGTCCCATGGTGATCAGGAGGAGGGGAGTCCCATGGTGTTCAGGGGGAGGGGAGTCCCATGGTGTTCAGGGGGAGGGGAGTCCCATGTTGTTCAGGGGGAGGGGAGTCCCATGGTGTTCAGGGGGAGGGAAGTCCCATGGTTTTCAGGGGCAGGGGAGTCCCATGGTGTTCAGGGGGAGGGGAGTCTCCTGGTGTTCAGGGGGAGGGGAGTCCCATGTTGTTCAGGGGGAGGGGAGTCCCATGGTGTTCAGGGCGAGGGAAGTCCCATGGTTTTCAGGGGCAGGGGAGTCCCATGGTGTTCAGGGGGAGCGAAGTCTCCTGGTGTGAGGTACTCGGTGATGTTTACTGAGAGCCTCGGTAAGGTGCGGTGTAACTGCGATCCCTCTCTCTGCTCGTCGCTCCTCACCCAAGTGATTCTTGTCCATTCCCAGGTACGAGAGATGTTGAAAGACCACCTCCCGTGCAAGAAACTCCCGCTGAAGTTTGAAGATGTAAAAGTGGCTAAACGGCGAAAGAAGAAAGGGAAATGATCCGGATTTGGGGTGTGGTGGGGTCGGGTGGGGTGTTTAAAAGGGATTTCAAAATCGTTTTGAATGTGAGGTATAAAAAGTTTTTCGAAAGTAGTTTGAAATTTAGTTTAAAGATGTGTTTAAAAGGTTTTAAAAGTTGTATAAAAGATTTTCAAAAGGGATATTAAAAAAGCGTCTTTAATGGCGTTTTTGAAGGTGTATAAAAGGGATTTAAAATGTTTAAAAAAATTTTTAAGCATTTAAAATGTGTTTTTAAAGGATTTAAATGTTGTTTTAAAAGGTGTGTAAATGGGATTATTAAGCGGGGTTTCAGAAAGGGTTCTGTAAGCAGATTGTTCATCAGACTGATGTGAAGTTTGCTAATGTAACTCTGATGATGGGGTTTCTTTATATTGCTGTAATGTCAGCCTTTGTGAAGTAAGATCCGTCAATGGGAATATTTTCACACAGTGAGGAACAGACGGCAATTCTAAGGTTGTAACCATCTGGTCAATGAGAGAAGGTGATCGGAGACATGGGGGAGAAAGAAGGAAAGGATTGCATTTATATAGCGCCTTTCACGACCTCTGGATGTCCTAAAGCTCTTCACAGCCAATGAGCTACTTTTTGAAGTCTAGTCACTGTTGTAATGTGGGAAACACAGCAGCCAATCTACACACAGCAAGCTCCCACAAACAGCAATTTGTAAATGACCAGATAATCTGTTAATGATCAGATAATCTGTTTGCAGCGATGTTGATTGAGGGATAAATATTGGACAGGACACCGAGCAGAACTCCTCTTTTACATCCAGCTGATAAACTGAGGCTCCGCCTGCCTTGACATCTCATCCGAAAGAAGGCACCATCTGACAGTGCCGCGGGCTCATAAGAACATAAGAAGTAGGAGCAGGAGTAGGCCATATGGCCCCTCGGGCCTGCTCCATCATTCAATAGGATCATGGCTGATCCGAACCTAGACTCTCGTCCACTTCCCTGCCCGCTCCCCATAACACTTAATTCCCTTATCAGCTGGGAAACTGTCTATCTCCGTTTTAAATGTATTTAATGTCGCTCCCTCAGTAGTGTGCGGGAATGCCAGTCTGGATATTTGTGCTCAAGTCTCTGGAGTGGGATTTGAACCCATAACCTTCTGACTCAGAAGGCGGGAGTGCGGCCCACTGAGCCGCAGGTGACATCACCACGCGGGTCAGGAAGGGTTCAGCACAGACACAGCACAGGCTGAAAACCCACCCCCTTTGTACCGAAGAGGGAGAGAAAGATTCCATTCATTGGAACGGAGGCCTTGCAGCCTTAAAACTCATGAGGACGGCCTCAACCGGGATCTTGGCTTCATGTCACGCTACATGTAACCCCACCTGACGTCGAGTCATCCAGACTCAAGTCGTCGTTGGCTTGTTCTCTCTACACAGATGCGGCCGGACCTGCTGTGATTTCCAGCAAAACAAGTTTTTTGATTTCCATACAGACCCCAGCATCTGCCACATTGTCTTTGATGTAATGTTTTCCTGACTCTACCTGTTTGGACACCATCCACACCTTTGATTGCCGTGATTGTCTCTCTGCTGAGGTGTGATAAAGGACAGTTGGAAAGATTAACTGTAATTATCTGGCTGTGTTCTCTGACTATATATGCTGTGACTATATGCATCTCTTCACTTCACCTGACGAAGGAGCAGCCGCTCCGAAAGCTTGTGATTTCAAATAAAGCTGTTGGACTATAACCTGGTGCTGTGCGACTTCTCACATTTAAAACTACAAAAACAACAAGAACTTGCATTGATACAGCACCTTTAACATAGTAAAATGTCCCAAGGCGCTTCACAGGAGCGTAAATCGAACAGAATTTGACAGCGAGCCACATAAGGCGATATTAGGACAGGTGACCAAAAGCTGGATCCAAGATGTGGGTTTTAAAAAAGGTCCTACAGGAGGAGGGAGAGGTTTAGGGTGGGAATTCCAGATCTTGTGGGCCTCGGCGGCTAAAGGCACGGCCGACTATGGTGGGGCAAAGGAAATGGAGGGGAGGGCGGGCGCAAGAGGCCGGTTTTGGAGGGATGCAGAGTTCTCGGATGGCTGTGGAGATGGAAGAGGTTCCATAGATCGGGAGGGGGACGAGGCCATGGAGGGATTTGTAAACAAGGATGAGATTTTTTTTTCATCGAGGCATTGCCGAACCAGGAGCCAATGTAGATGAGATCAGAACCTGCCTGAGACAGACCAGAGCCTGGAATTGGACAGTTAAGGATGGGTGAGTCAAGTAATGGGAGTGTGGGATCTGTAGGTACAAGGACAGAATTTAAATCAGCGTTGACTGAAACATAATCCAGGATACATCTTGATTTAACTATGAAACAGGCGAATTGTCATGTGGAAGGAGTAAGGAGAAGGTATAAAAAGTGGGCGTTGGAGCTGACACTTTGGAATTCAGTGGCGATCTGATCATTCTGTACACTGAGCTCGGGACTGTAACATGTTTAAAATCTCAGGCTAAATCTAGCAAGGTGTTGTTGGAAGCATTGGCTGTTATGTGTGTTTAATTTTTGAATACTTAATAAATATCTTACTTCTGAAATTCAGTGTTATCAATCCTACTGATCTAAGGATTAAATTATCAGTAAGGACAGCAAAACATTTACCCAACCTCTAGCATAGAGCTCGACATGACTCCAGTCCTGAACTAACCAGTCTTTTTTTTATTCGTTCCTGGGATGTGGGCATCGCTGGCAAGGCCTGCATTTATTGCCCATCCCTAATTGCACTTGAGAAGGTGGTGGTGAGCCATCTTCTTCAACCGCTGCAGTCCGTCTATTGAAGGCACTCCCACAGTGCTGTTCGGTCGGAGATGCAGGATTTTGACCCAGTGACGATGAAGGAACAGTGATACATTTCCAAGTCAGGATTGTGTGTGACTTAAGAGAGGAACTTGGAGGTGGTGCTTTTCCCATGCGCCTGCTGCCCTTGTCCTCCAAGGTGGAAGAGGTCGCGAGTTTGGGAGGTGCTGACAAAGAAGCCTTGGCGAGTTGCTGCAGTGCATCTTGTAGATGGTACACACTGCAGCCACGGTGCGCCGGTGGTGGAGGGAGTGAATGTTTAAGATGGTGGATAGGCTGTCGCTCAAGCAGACTCGCTTCTCCTGGATGGTGTCAAGCTTCTTGAGCTCCAGGCAAGTAGAGAGTATTGCATCACACTCCTGGCTTGTGCCATGTAGATGGTGGAAAGGCTTTGGGGAGACAGGAGGTGAGTCACTCGCCGTAAAATTCCCAACCGCTGACCTGCTGTAATAGGCACAATGTTAATGTGGCTGGTCCAGTTGAGTTTCTGGTCAGTGGTGACCGCCGCCCCCCTCCAGGTTATTGATGAGGGGGGCAGGCAGATTCAGCTATGATAATGCCATTGAATGTCATGGGGAAGTGCTTAGACTCTCTCTTGTTGGAGATGGTCGTTGCCTGATACCTGTGTGGAAAGAATGTTGCTTGCCACTTATCAGCCCAAACCTTGATGATGAGAATTAGGAGCAGGAGTAGGCCACACCGCCACTCGAGCCTGCTCCACCATTCAATCAGATCATGGCTGATCTTCGACCTCAACTCCACTTTCCCACCCGATCCCCATATTCCTTGATTCCACTAGACTCCAAAAATCAATCCACCAAGTCTTGAATATACACAACGATTCAGCATCCACAGCCCTTTGGGGTAGAGAATTCCAAAAATGTACAACCCTCTGAGTGAAGATATTCCTCCTCATCTCAGTCGTAAATTGGATATCCCTTATCCTGAGACTGTGACCCCTGTAACACTGATATACCCCACAACCCTCACTGTAACACTGATATACCCCACACCCCTCACTGTAACACTCTGATATACCCCACACCCCTCACTGTTACACTCTGATATACCCCACACCCCTCACTGTAACACTCTGTTATACCCCACACCATTCACTGTAACACTGATATACCCCACTCCCCTCACTGTAACACTGATATATCCCGCACCACTCACTGTAACACTGATATACCCCACACCCCTCACTGTAACAGTCTGATATACCGCACACCCCTCACTGTAACACTCTGATATACCCCACACCCCTCGCTGTAACACTGATATACCCCACACCCCTCACTGTAACAGTCTGATATACCCCACACCCCTCACTGTAACAGTCTGATATACCCCACACCCCTCACTGTAACACTGATATACCCCACACCCCTCACTGTAACACACTGATATACCCCACACCCCTCACTGTAACACTGATATACCCCACACCCCTCACTGTAACAGTCTGATATACCCCACACCCCTCACTGTAACACTGATATATCCCGCACCACTCACTGTAACACTGATATACCCTACACCCCTCACTGTAACACACTGATATACCCCACACCCCTCACTGTAACACTGATATACCCCACACCACTCACTGTAACACTGATATACCCTACACCCCTCACTGTAACACTCTGATATACCCCACACCCCTCACTGTAACAGTCTGATATACCCCACACCCCTCACTGTAACACTCTGATATACCCCACACCTCACTGTAACACACTGATATACCCCACACCCCTCACTGTAACACTGATATACCCCACACCCCTCACTGAAACACTCTGATATACCCCACACCTCACTGTAACACACTGATATACTCCACACCCCTCACTGTAACACTGATATACCCCACACCCCTCACTGAAACACTCTGATATACCCCACACCCCGCACTGTAACTGTCTGATATACCCCACACACATCACTGTAACACACTGATATACACCACACCCCACACTGTAACACACGGATATACCCCACACCCCTCACTGTAACACACTGATATACTCAACACCCCTCACTGTAACACTGATATAACCCACACCCCTCACTGTAACACTGATATACCCCACACCCCTCACTGTCACACTGATATACCCCACACCCTTCACTGTAACACACTGATATATCCCACACCCCTCACTGTAACACTGATATACCTCACACCCCTCACTGTAACACTCTGTTATACCCCACACCCCTCACTGTAACACTGATATACCCCACACCCCTCACTGTAACACACTGATATACCCTACACCCCTCACTGTAACACACTGATATAACCCACACCCCTCACTGTAACACTGATATACCCCACACCCCTCACTGTAACACTGATATACCCCACACCCCTCACTGTAACACTCTGATATACCCCACACCCCTCACTGTACCACACTGATATACGCCACACCCTTCACTGTAACACTGTCCCATCAAACATTCCCAGGGCAGGTACAGCATGGGTTAGATACAGAGTAAAGCTCCCTCTACACTGTCCCATCAAACACTCCCAGGGCAGGTACAGCGCGGGTTAGATACAGAGAAAAGCTCCCTCTACACTGTCCCATCAAACATCCCAGGGCAGGAACAGCACGGGTTAGATACAGAGTAAAGCTCCCTCTGCACTGTCCCATCAAACACTACTAGGGCAGGTACAGCACGGGGTTAGATACAGAGTAAAGCCCCCTCTACAATGTCCCATCAAACACTCCCAGGGCAGGTAAAGCACGGGTTAGATACAGAGTAAAGCTCCCTCTACACTGTCCCATCAAACACTCCATTGGCAGTTACAACATGGGTTAGATACAGAGTAAAGCTCCCTCTACACTGTCCCATCAAACACTCCCAGGGCAGGTACAGCACGGGTCAGATACAGAGTAAAGCTCCCTCTACACTGTCCCATCAAACACTCCCAGGGCAGATACAGCACGGGGTTAGATACAGAGTGAAGCACCCTCTTTACTGTGCCATCTAACACTCCCAGGGCAGGTACAGCATGGGTTAGATACAGAGTAAAGCTCCCTCTACACTGTCGCATAAACACTCCCAGGGCAGGAACAGCACGGGTTAGATACAAAGCAAAGCTCCCTCTACACTGTCCCATCAAACACTCCCAGGGCAGGTACAGCACAAGTTAGATACAGAGTAAAGCTCCCTCTACACTGTCCCATCAAACACTCCCAGGGCAGGTACAACACGGGTTAGATACAGAGTAAAGCTCCCTCTACACTGTCCCATCAAACACTCCCAGGGCATTTACAACCCGGGTCAGATACAGAATAAAGCTCCCGCTACACTGTCCCATCAAACACTCTCAGGGCAGGTACAGCACGGGTTAGATACAGAGTGAAGCTCCCTCTACACTGTGCCATCAAACACTCCCAGGGCAGGTACAGCATGGGTTAGATACAGAGTAAAGCTCCCTCTACACTGTCCCATAAACACTCCCAGGGCAGGAACAGCACGGGTTAGATACAGAGCAAAGCTCCCTCCACACTGTCCCATCAACCACTCCCAGGGCAGGTACAGCACGGGGTTAGATACAGAGTAAAGCTCCCTCTACAGTGTCCCATCAAACACTCCCAGGGCAGGTACAGCACGGGTTAGATGCAGAGCAAAGCTCCCTCTACACTGTCCCATCAAACACTCCCAGGGCAGGTACAGCACGGGTTAGATACAGAGTAAAGCTCCCTCTACACTGTCCCATCAAACACTCCCAGGGCATTTACAACCCGGGTCAGATACAGAATAAAGCTCCCTCTACACTGTCCCATCAAACACTCCCAGGGCAGGTACAGCACGGGGTTAGATACAGAGTAAAGCTCCCTCTACACTGTCCCATCAAACACTTCCAGGGCAGGTACAGCACGGGTTAGATACAGAGTAAAGCTCAATCTACACTGTCCCATCAAACTCTCTCAGTTCCTGTATTGATGAACTACAGGTGAATCATTGAGCCTTGAATTATTGACTTACTTCGGTTGCTGTATTCGTGGTGTGTGTGTTTGTCTTTCTCAGCCCCTGTCTCTGGGCTCCCTTGTTAGTGATGGGGAGGGAGGTGTCAGCGGGGATTGTGAGATGAGATGAATAAAGGTTGACAGACGTGTGCGTAATGCATCCAGCAAGAGGATTTTGCTGAACCCCTCTCTCTCCCTCACACACACACACACACACCGACACACAGACACACAGACGGAGCAAAGCTTTTCAAAGCTGAGATCAGTCAGCTCTTGGCTAGGCAGATGGGAGGGATTAAAAAGCATTCTGTGACCCCGCAGAGAGTGTGTGCGTGTGTGTGTGCGTATCTGGTTTGGATTTTCAGGCTGTGTCAGTGGGTGTGTTTGTGTGCGAGTGTCAATGTGCGGGTGTGTGCTTGTGTGTGTGTGTCTCGAAGTTGTCAGACTGCTTGTCCAACATCCAATACTGAATCTCTTCTTCTTCTTCTCCGGCAGTCCCTCGGAACCGAGGATGACTTGCTTCCACACTAAAAATGAGTTCTCAGGTGACTGATGAGTCCAATGCGGGACCTACAGTCTCTGTCACAGGTGGGGCAGACGGTGGTTGAAGGGGGCGGGTGAGTGTGGGGTGCTTGGGTTGACGTGCGCTCCTTGCGCTGTTTGCGCTTGGCTCCCGCTTGCTCCCGGCGAAGAGACTCGAGGTGTTCGGCACCTTCCCGGATGCTTCTCCTCCACTTTGTGCTCTGGTCTTGGGCCAGGGATTCCCAGGTGTCGGTGGGGATGTTGCATTTTTTCAAGGAGGCTTTGAGGGTGTCCTTGAAGCGTTTCCTCTGCCCACCTGGGGCTCTCTTGCCGTGTCGGAGCTCCGAGTATACCGCTTGTTTTCAGGAGTCTCGTATCGGGCATTCGGACGATGCGACCCGTCCGTCGGAGCTGATCGAGGGTGGGCTGAATATTGGGACGACTGAAGCCGTTGTCTTTTTATAAAGTCGAGGCATTGCCAGAGACCGGGTGCCGATGTTGGTCAGCGAGCACAGGGTTGATGATGGGTGAACGGGCAGTGGTGCGAGTTAGGATATGGGGCAGAAAGTGTTTTTCGGATGAGCTCAATTTATTGTCGGCTGTCAGGTGGGAGGCCGGCCGGGAGAGCGTTTGTGTCGTGGAGTCTGGAGGTAGCAAAGGTCACGGACGAGGGACTCGGCAGTGGACGGGGTGAGGTGGGGCGGAGATGGGCGATGTTAGGGAGTTAAAAGTAGCCGGTCCTGGCGATGTGTGTCTGTAATCCCCTCAGCCTCAGCGCAGACCCCCCTCCCCCCAACCCCGAGGACACTAATGCTCTTTTAAAGACACTTAACTGCTTAGCTCTCCAAATCGGGGCCCAGCAGCAGGTTAATCCTGGATTCTTTGTGAGTGAGGGAAAGGAGCCAAATAGCCACAGTACGACCCAACTGTCACGTTATCAGCCATGGGCTGGTTTACCCTGACTGACTCGGTGTGGGACTGAGCTCCCCCACACACACACACAGAGCAGGAAAGGCCCAGGCTCCATCCCCGGCCTGTGCTGGTTTACCCTGACTGACCCGGTGTGGGACTGAGCTCCCCCACACACACACACAGAGCAGGAAAGGCCCAGGCCCCATTCCCGGCCTGTGCTGAGTTAGCCTGATCTCACCCAGTGTGGGACTGAGCTCCCCACACACACAGGGCAGGAAAGGCCCAGGCTCCATCCCCGGCCTGTGCTGAGTTAGCCTGATCTCACCCAGTGTAGGACTGAGCCCCCCACACACACAGGGCAGGAAAGGCCCAGGCTCCATCCCCGGCCTGTGCTGAGTTAGCCTGATCTCACCCAGTGTGGGACTGAGCCCCCCACACACACAGGGCAGGAAAGGCCCAGGCTCCATCCCCGGCCTGTGCTGAGTTAGCCTGATCTCACCCAGTGTGGGACTGAGCCCCCCCACACACAGAGCAGGAAAGTCCCAGGCTCCATCCCCGGCCTGTGCTGAGTTAGCCTGATCTCACCCAGTGTGGGACTGAGCCCCCCACACACACAGGGCAGGAAAGGCCCAGGCTCCATCCCCGGCCTGTGCTGAGTTAGCCTGATCTCACCCAGTGTGGGACTGAGCCCCCCACACACACAGGGCAGGAAAGTCCCAGGCTCCATCCCCGGCCTGTGCTGAGTTAGCCTGATCCTCACCCGGTGTGGTACTGAGCCCCACACTCACAGATTAGGAAAGGCCCAGGCTCCATCCCCGGCCTGTGCTGAGTTAGCCTGATCTCACCCGGTGTGGTACTGAGCCCCCCACACACACAGCGCAGGAAAGGCCCAGGCTCCATTCCCAGCCTGTGCTGAGTTAGCCTGATCTCACCCAGTGTGGGACTGAGCCCCACACACACACACAGAGCAGGAAAGGCCCAGGCTCCATTCCCGGCCTGTACCGTTAGCTGATCTCACCCAGGTGGGCGGGGAGTGTTATAGGAGCCTACAATTGGCCTCATTGGACCTGGATTAGGGAGAGCGGGTGAATCAACCTGAACCCTGTCCAGTGACTATTGGAATCATCGGGCTCAAAACCCGCGCTCTCACCGCTGGCCCTAATGGCCCCTTTCAGGAGAGAAAATGGCGGCAGCCCCGATTTCGCCCGCTGCCAGCGGTTCTCGCGGCAGCCACCATCTCCGTCAGGTCGGCGGCGCTGCCGTCGCCTGCGATCGCCGGCTGGTGCGTGACGTTAATTGGCGGTTTTGCCCTGCGTTGACGGCCACTCGCCCATTTTGGATTCCCTCGCCGCTCCCCTCGCCGCCCGCTCCGCAGCGCGCCCGTGCGCGCAGCCGCCGAAAGCGCTTCGTTAACTGCCACGAGGACGCTTCGACTGGCAAAGGTAAGACAGCTAGGACTCTCCACGTCGCTGTGTCGATGTTATTCGCGAGACTCTGCCTCGAGAGGCAAACCCTTGAGACTTCCGGGAATTAATTTGCCCTCTTGTACGCCCACACCCTCCCCTCTTCTCCTCCGATCCCCCTAAAACCCGAAGTCCGATCAAAGCACTGACATCGCACAATGCAAAAAAGAAAATACTGCGGATGCTGGAAATCTGAAATAAAAAGAGACAATGCTGGAGACACTCAGCAGGTCGGGCAGCATCTGTGAAGAGAGAGAAACAGAGTTAACGTTTCAGGTCGATGACCCTTCGTCAGAACTGGAAAAAAGCAGGAAATGGAACAGGTTTTTAAGCAAGTGTAGGGGCGGGGAAAGGGGGCAAAGAACAAAAGGGAAGGTTTGTGATAGGCTGGAAGGCAGGAGAGGTTAAGAGACATTGAGAGACATTACTTAAGAAAAGACATACTTGCTCTCGAGGCAGTACAAAGAAGGTTCACTCAGTTAATCCCGGGGATGAGGGGGTGGTCATACGAGGAGAGGTTGAGTAGATTGGGACTCTACTCATTGGAGTTCAGAAGAATGAGAGGCGATCTTATTGAAACATATAAGATTGTGAAGGGGCTTGATCGGGTGGATGCGGTAAGGATGTTCCCAAGGATGGGTGAAACTAGAACTAGGGGACATAATCTTAGAATAAGGGGCTGCTCTTTCAAAACTGAGATGAGGAGAAACTTCTTCACTCAGAGGGTAGTAGCTCTGTGGAATTTGCTGCCCCAGGAAGCTGTGGAAGCTACTTCATTAAATAAATTTAAAACAGAAATAGACCGTTTCCTGGAAGTAAAGGCAATTAGGGGTTACGGGGAGCGGCCTGGAAATTGGACATGAGTTTGAGTTCGGATCTGTCAGGGCCCTGTGGGTGGCGGAGCGGGCCCAGGGGCCGAGTGGCCGGGCCCTGCTCCTACTTCTTGTGTTCTTTAGATTTGAGGTTGGATCAGATCAGCCATGATCTCATTGAATGGTGGAGCAGGCTCGAGGGGCCGATTGGCCTACTCCTGCTCCTATTTCTTATGTTCTTATGGTCTTATTAAGAGATATTCAAGGCAAAAGGTGATGGTAATGGGACAGGTTAAGAAACAAAGGATGGCTCGAGATGAAGTGTAAATTGCACTGGCAGAATGGAAGACATCTGCCATGTGGGAGAGAAAAACAGAACAAAAGTGTGGATAAAATATATATATATATGTTATGATCTGAAATGGAAAGCACAGACAATGCCCAGCTCAGTTGACAGACTCCCCACACGCTCATAAACAATTTGCCTGTAACATTGATTGCTCGGCAGGTTATGATACTGGATGAGCAAAAATTTTCTCCAATTAAATATTGGGAAGACCGAAGCCATTGTTTTCGGTCCCCGCCACCAACACCGTTCCCTAGCCACCGACTCCATCCCTCTCCCTAACATCTGTCTGAGGCTGAACCAGACTGTTCGCAACCTTGGTGTCATATTTGACCCTGAAGTGAGCTTCCGACCACATATCCGCGGCATAACTAAGACCGCCTACTTCCACCTCCGTAACATCGCCCGTCTTTCCCTTGCCTCCTCTCATCCGCTGCTGAAACCCTCATCCATGCCTTTGTTACTTCTAGACTTGACTATTCCAACGCACTCCTGGCTGGCCCCCCACATTCTGCCCTACGTAAACTTGAGGTCATCCAAAGCTCGGCTGCCCGTGTCCTAACTCGCACCAAGTCCCGTTCACCCATCTCCCCTGTGCTCGCTGACCGACACTGGCTCCCGGTTAAGCAGCACCTCGATTTCAAAATTCTCATCCTGGTTTTCAAATCCCTCCATGGCCTCGCCCCTCCCTATCTCTAAACTCCTTCAGCCCCACAACCCCCCGAGATATCTGCGCTCCTCTAATTCTGCCCTCCTGAGCAACCCTGATTATAATCGCTTAACATTTGGTGGCCGTGCCTTCTGTTGCCTAGGCCCTAAGCTCTGGAATTCCCTGCCTAAACCTCTCCACCTCGCTACCTCTCTTTCCTCCTTTAAGATGCTCCTTAAAACCTTTCCCTTTGACCAAGCTTTTGGTCACCTGCCCTAATTTGTCCTTATGTGGCTCGGTGTCACATTTTATTTTGTCTTATAATACTCCTGAGCAGCGCCATGGGACGTTTTACTATGTTAAAGGCGCTATATAAATACAAGTTATTGTTGTTACAACTGTCCCGTACATTGACTACAGATTCACTCGTGTTTCTTCCCCCTTCTCCTTCACTGCGAGCGGGACACCGGCGCGACCTTCGACCTCCGGAAAGAATGCCCCCCCGCACCACAAATTCCCCGCACCGCTGATGTTAATTAGCAGGCAGCGTTCTCTCGGCCAGCCTTGGCCAGCGCCGTTACCGGCAGCTTTTCGGCCGACTGGAATTTCTAGGCCACAGTGTCTTACAGTGCAGCAGGGTGCCAGTCGGACAGAGCTGTCCGGTTTAGTCCCACCTCCCAGCTTTCTCCTCCTAACCCAGCAAGTTCGTCCCCTTCAAAGCACAGGTCCAATTGTCATTTAGAACATAGAACATAGAACAGTACAGCACAGTACAGGCCCTTCGGCCCTCGATGTTGTGCCGAGCATTGTCCGAGACCAAGATCAAGCTATCACACTCCCCATCACTCTGGTGTGCTCCATGTGCTTATCCAATAACCGCTTGAAAGTTCCTAAAGTGTCCGACTCCACTATCACAGCAGGCAGTCTATTCCACACCCCAACCACTCTCTGAGTAAAGAATCTACCTCGGACATCCCTTCTATATCTCCCCCCATGCACCTTATAGTTATGCCCCCTTGTAACAGCTGCCTCTACCCGAGGAAATAGTCTCTGAACATCCACTCTATCTATCCCCCTCATCATCTTATAAACCTCTATTAAGTTGCCTCTCATCCTCCTCCGCTCTAAAGAGAAAAGCCCTAGCTCCCTCAATCTTTCCTCATAAGACCTCCCCCCCCAAACCAGGCAGCATCCTGGTAAATCTCCTTTGCACTCTTTCCAATGCTTCCACGTCCTTCCTATAGTGAGGTGACCAGAACTGCACACAATATTCCAAATGTGGTCTCACCAAGGTCCTGTACAGTTGCAGCATAACCTCACAGTTCCCAAGGAATCTGTTTCACTACCCTGTGTTCCAGATCTTCACAACTGTAAGATCTCAAACGATCTCTGAGCTCCTGGACAAGACACCAATAGGCAGCAGCCAGTATGTTTGAGCAACGAGACCTGGGTGACCTTGTGCACCAGTCGCTGAAGGTAAGCATGCAGGTGCAGCAGGCGGTGAAGAAGGCAAATGGTATGTTGGCCTTCATAGCGAGAGGATTCGAGTACAGGAGCAAGGATGTTCTTGCTGCAGTTGTACAGGGCCTTGGTGAGACCACACCTTGAGTACTGTGTGCAGTTTTGGTCGCCTTATCTGAGGAAGGATGTTCTTGCCATGGAAGGAGTTCAGCGAAGATTCACAAGGCTGATACCTGGGATGGCAGGAATGACATATGAGGAGAGATTGGGTCGATTGGGCTTATACTCGCTGGAGTTTAGAAGAATGAGAGGGGATCTCATCGAAACATATAAAATTCTGACAGGTCTGGACAAACTAGATGCAGGAAGAATGTTCCCGATGGTCGGAGAGTCCAGAACCAGGGGTCATAATCTAAGAATAAGGGGGAAGCCATTTAGGACTGAGATGAGGAGGAATTTCTTCACCCAGAGAGTGGTGAACCTGTGGAATTCTCTACCACAGAAGGCAGTAGAGGCCAATTCATTAAATATATTCAAGAAGGAGTTGGATATATTTCTTAATGCTAAATGTATCCAGGGATATGGGGAGAAGGCAGGGACAGGGTACTGAGTTTGGATGATCAGCTATGATCTCATCGAATGGCGGAGCAGGCTCGAGGGGCCGAATGGCCTACTCCTGCTCCTATCTTCTATGTTTCTATGTTTCAATAGATCAAGATATATTAATCTTACAGTGTAATATACTTAATGACGTAAGATAACTACGAGGCACTTGGTCGAAGCGTTAAACAAAGCTTTAATCAACTGTTTTCCAACATGGAGATCTAGTTGTGTCCTTCACTAGTTCCTGTTGAGGGATGTCCTAAGCAAGCTGGGCCCATGCCCGAGTATTTATACTCTCCCTGGACAGCGCCACCAGCAGGCCGCCCAGTATTACTTCATACATGAATGACACGATTCATGTCACTTAATATTAGGCGATAGTTTTAACGAGTAGCTCGCAGCCCTTGCTCTCTGGAACCTCTCGGACACAGATGACGTCGTCTTAAGTCTGTTCCTTTGTCCTCGCAGTAGGTCTGTGTGAAGTTGTTCTTTGAGTATCGTGGTTTTAACCCTTTTCTTATCAACAGTTGGTTTGGCCAGTGTCCATATATGGTCTTTAACAAAATCACCTTTTATAATTGGTTCTAATGGTCAAAATACCATTGCCACTCAGACTAAGGTCGCATCCCGCCTTTCCGGTATTTTTCCACCAACTTTGCCATGTTTAGTGTTAACTTCTTTATAGTTTTTCACCCCATTGGAATTTACTTTATCTCTTTCATTTCTAGCTTTGTAAGGTTTCCAAAATTTGCAGATCCCCAAAACCTAAGGAAAAAGGACTTTGGAACTACCTCAGAGTGATAATATTGTATTGGGGCCTAACCTAAGAGACTGTAAGGCCAAAAACCAAGTTTTGGCATTTTAAAACTATGTAGGGCTTGTAAAGGGAGAAAAGGTTGTGAAAAGAAGGTGGGGTCAACCTCTGTAAAAGCAGGTTTTGGGTATTGCAGTTAATTGCAATGTCTGTGGAACCGGGATGACCTCACTAAAAGCCCCAGCAAGCATTAACATTTTAACAATAGACCCTAGGAGGAGACAATCCCACCCAAAACAACAGGCCCCATCAAACCGATTACAGGGCCCATCAGAAAACATGCATAATACAAATCACTCAGGACCATTCTATAGAAAAGACTGAGTCCAGCCTAGAAACCCAAAACACGAAACTAATCACCAATGATCAGCCAAGGAGATCGACAGGATGCAAACCATCCCAAAACCCATCTGACACTTACAGAGCAGTTACTGGTAACAGGCCCACCAAAATTCAGACAATGAACTGAGTAGATTTGGCGGGTAGATAAGGCCATGTTCAATGGGTGAGATTGAAGGCCTGTTAAAAACCCAGTTAACGTGCTAGTAAGTCGTTACCGATTTACGTGCCCGCCAAAACCAGACAATGAACTGAGTAGATTTGGCGGGTAGATAAGGCCACTTCAATTCTGTAAAGTTGAAGGCCCACCAAGCACACACCAGAGTGAAAGCACAGTTCAAAGCCGTTGGGTCGAGCAGTCAGTCACAACCGGTGGTCATCAGAAGGAGGAGAGACCTCGAAGAAGAAGGCCCGAGCTGGAAGCGAGTCGGCATCGCTCACCACTCAGACACACCTGAGTCCAGCTCGCGAAGACACCACCTCGACGGACCTCCAACAACGGTCCCAACACAGTCACCCAGAGCAACAAGCAGCAACAAGTCACCGACGGCTCCACGAGGTCGACCGACACACCAAACAAGGCCTAAAGCCATCGCGGAAACCAAAGGCCTCAAGAAACCAACAACCGCGCATTACCGCCGACTGACCGGGGAATAGCAGGCCACCGACGCCCAACAAAGACCAACTCCAGGGAAGAAAAACCCGAAGAATCGCAAAGTTTCCACACTACAAACTACTCCTGACTTACCCCTGGGTAAGATTTTCCCCAAAGACTCTAAACCCTCCTGCTAAACCAAAGAAATTGGGTACTCACCAGATAAATCCAAAACGACATCCTACCACATCAGCGGACTCGCGAAGACTGACCAGAGACCCGGGTGAAGTCCTCTACCACGTACGGGGTACAGCAGACACTAACCGCCATAAACAGCGAACCCCAAAACCGCGATTTAGCCCAACTGTCAAAGGATTGGTGAGCATTATTCCTGGTCCTTCAAAATCTAACTTAGCTAGTAAAGTGGGGTTGGGAGGGGTGAAGTATTGTTCTACTGTCATTTCCCTCGCTTGTACCGAAGTGTTCCCCACCTTTAGAGTGATAAGATTGTTATTATTTGTGTCTTACCTTTTTAATAAAGATTGAAGTTCTTTCATCAAACTCAGTTGTCTGCTGCACCTTTTGTATCACAACCCCCAAATAAGTCCAAGGTCTAGAACCAAGGGGGTGGGAGCGATTCGAACTGCTCAGAAGTCAGAGGTAAAGCTGACACAAACCACCACCCCCGACACTTCCCTGGTACAAGGCCTT
This sequence comes from Squalus acanthias, assembly GCA_030390025.1. NCBI lineage: Eukaryota > Metazoa > Chordata > Chondrichthyes > Squaliformes > Squalidae > Squalus > Squalus acanthias. The sequence continues at coordinate 141,979 of JASTWF010000723.1, read as the reverse complement.
TATACCAAGGGCCCATATCTGCGCTGTTTCACTTGTCTTGAGGTATCCAAACTATCTCACTTTAATCTACCAGATAAATGCCTTACCTCCATGATCTCTCTCATTTTATTGGAATTTGTACTAATTATCCTTTAAATATTGTTGCAATTAGTTTTGTTAAGTGAATTCTAAGTTCTATTCAGCATTATCTGAGGAAGGATGTTCTTGCCATGGAGGGAGTGCAGCGAAGATTCACCAGGCTGATACCTGGAATGGCAGGAATGACGTATGAAGAGAGATTGGGTCGATTGGGCTTGTATTCGCTGGAGTTTAGAAGAATGAGAGGGGATCTCATTGAAACTTATAAAATTCTAACAGGACGAGACAGACTAGATGCAGGAAGAATGTTCCCGATGGCGGGTGAGCGCAGAACCAGGGGTCACAGTCTAAGGATAAGGGGTAAGCCATTTAGGACAGAGATGAGGAGGAATTTCTTCACCCAAAGAGTGGTGAACCTGTGGAATTCTCTACCACAGAAGGCAGTAGAGGCCAATTCATTAAATATATTTAAGAAGGAGTTAGATATATTTCTTAAGGCTAAGGGGATCAAGGGATATGGGGAGAAAGCAGGGACAGGGTACTGAGTTTGGATGATCAGCCATGATCTCATCGAATGGCGGAGCAGGCTCGAGGGGCTGAATGGCCTACTCCTGCTCCTATCTTCTATGTTTCTATAATATGTTTTTCTTAGCAATTTAACCTTCAGTCGCAGTCTGTGGCTGTTTGTTATCAAAACTTAGTCAAAACTGCTTTGGACTGTCCTCGCAGCTGCATTTTGAACAAGTCTTAGCTATCTAGTTACCCAGGAGTAATTATGGGTAATATTATTTGGTCAATGACTACACTTGAAGTTATACATATATGATTCTCATCTACTAAATATCAGCCTTTCATACACAACCCTCTGTGTGAAGAAATTGCTCCTCATTTCCCCCTCTCGTTCTTTTGCCAATTACTTTCAATTCGGTTTAACGTCTTTCAGATGAGACGTTAAACCGAGGCCCCGTCTTCTCTCTTGGGTGGATGTAAAAGATCCCATGGCACTATTTTGAAGAAGAGCAGGGGAGTTATCCCCGGTATACTAGAGTCATAGAGTCATACAGTAATACAGCACAGAAAGAGGCCCTTCGGCCCATCGTGTCTGCGCCGGCCATCAAGCCCTGTCTATTCTAATCCCATTTTCCAGCACTTGGTCCGTAGCCTTGTATGCTATGGCGTTTCAAGTGCTCATCTAAATGCTTCTTGAATGTTGTGAGGGTTCCTGCCTCTACCACCCTTTCAGGCAGTGAGTTCCAGATTCCAACCACCCTCTGTGTGAAAAAGTTTTTCCTCAAATCCCCTCTAAACCTCCTGCCCCTTACCTTGAAACTATGCCCCCTGGTTATTGACCCCTCTATTAAGGGGAAAAGTTCCTTTCTATCTACCCTATCCATACCCCTCATAATTGTGTACACCTCAATCAGGTCCCCCCTCAGCCTTCTCTGCTCTAAGGAAAACAACCCCAGCCTGTCCAGTCTCTCTTCATAGCTGAAGCGCTGCAGCCCAGGTAACATCCTGGTGAATCTCCTCTGCACCCTCTCCAGTGCAATCACATCCTTCCTATAGTGTGGCGACCAGAACTGCACACAGTATTCCAGCTGTGGCCTAACTAGCGTTTTGTACAGCTCCATCATAACCTCCCTGCTCTTATATTCTATGCCTCGGCTAATGAAGGCAAGTATCCCATATGCCTTTTTAACCACCTTATCTACCTGTCCTGCTGCCTTCAGGGATCTATGTACATGCTCACCAAGGTCCCTCTGATCTTCTGTCCTTCCTAGGGTCCTACCATTCACTGTGTATTCCCTTGCCTTGTTAGTCCTCCCAAAATGCATCACCTCACACTTTTCAGGGTTAAAATCCATTTGCCACTGTTCTGCCCATCTGACCAACCCGTCTATATCGTCCTGTAGCCTGAGGCTTCCCTCCTCGCTATTTACCACTCCACCAATTTTCGTGTCATCTGCAAACTTACTGATCATACCTCCTACATTCATATCTAAATCATACTGGCCAATATTTATCCCTCAACCAACATTACATTAAAAAAAACACCCAGATTATCTGGTCATTATCACGATGAGAGATTGTGTAGATTGGGGCCTCTGCTATTTACAATCTATATTAATGACCTAGATGAAGAGACCGAGTGTAATGTATCCAAGTTTGCTGATGATACAAAGCTAGGTTGGACAGTGAGCTGTGAGGAGAACACAAAGAGTCTACAAAGGGATATAGATAGACTGAGTGAGTGGGCAGTAAGGTGGCAGATGAAGTATAATGTAGGGAAATGTGAGGTTATTCACTTTGGTAGGAAGAATAGAAAAACAGAATATTTTTTAAATGGTGAGAAACTTTCAAATGTTGGTGATCAGAGAGATTTGTGTGTCCTTGTGCAAGAAACACAGAAAGCTCGCATGCAGGTACAGCAAGCAATAAGGAAGGCAAAAAGCATGTTGGCCTTTATTGCAAGGGGGTTAGAATATAAGAGTAAGGAAGTCTTGCTACAATTGTACAGGGCCTTGGTGAGACCACACCTGGAGTACTGGGCACAGTTTTGGTCTCCTGATCTAAGGAAGGATATACTTGCCTTGGAGGCGGTGCAACAAAGGTTCACTAGATTGATTCCTGGGATGAGAGGGCAGTCCTACGATGAGAGATTGTGTAGAATGGGCCTATACTCTCTGGAGTTTAGAAGAATGAGAGGTGGTCTCATTGAAACATACAAGATTCTGAGGGGGATTGACAGGGTAGATGCTGAGAGGTTGTTTCCCCTGGCTGGAGTGTCTAGAACTAGGGCTCACAGTCTCAGGATAAGGGGTCGGCCATTTAAGACTGAGATGAGGAGGAATTTCTTCACTCAGAGGGTTGTGAATCTTTGGAATTCTCTACCCCAAAGGATTGTGGATGCTGAGTATTTGAGTATATTCAAGGCTGAGATAGATAGATTTTTGAATCAGCCTGGGTTCCTGCTCCTGATCCCTGTCCAGTGACCCCCTGGGTTAGGGAGGGGGGTGAATCAGCCCGGGTTCCTGCTCCTGATCCCTGTCCAGTGACCCCCTGGGTTAGGGAGGGGGGTGAATCAGCCCGGGTTTCCTGCTCCTGATCCCTGTCCAGTGACCCCTAGGTTAGGGAGAGGGTGAATCAACCCAGGTTCCTGCTCCTGATACCGGTCCAGTGACCCCTGGGTTAGGGAGCGGGGTGAATCAGCCCGGGTTCCTGCTCCTGATCCCTGTCCAGTGACCCCCTGGGTTAGGGAGGGGGGTGAATCAGCCCGGGTTCCTGCTCCTGTTCCCTGTCCAGTGACCCCTGGGTTAGGGAGGGGGTGAATCAGCCCAGGTTCCTGCTCCTGATCCCTGTCCAGTGACCCCTGGGTTAGGGAGGGGATGAATCAGCCCGGGTTCCTGCTCCTGATCCCTGTCCAGTGACCCCTGGGTTAGGGAGAGGGTGAATCAGCCCAGGTTCCTGCTCCTGATCCCTGTCCAGTGACCCCTGGGTTAGGGAGTGGGTGAATCAGCCCGGGTTCCTGCTCCTGATCCCTGTCCAGTGACCCCTGGGTTAGGGAGTGGGTGAATCAGCCAGGGTTCCTGCTCCTGATTCCTGTCCAGTGACCCCTGGGTTAGGGAGAGGGTGAATCAGCCCGGATTCCTGCTCCTGATCCCTGTCCAGTGACCCCTAGGTTAGGGAGCGGGGTGAATCAGCCTGGGTTCCTGATTCTGATCCCAGTCCAGTGACCCCTGGGTTCGGTGAATCAGCCCGGGTTCCTGCTCCCAATCCCTGTCCAATGAACCCTGCTGCATTATAACCTGGATAAATGTGAAGTTATCCACTTTGGTAGAAAAAACAGAAAGGCAGAGTATTATTTAAATGGTGATAGATTGGGAAATGTTGATGTACAAAGGGACCTGGGTGTCCTTGTACACCAGTCACTGAAAGCAAACATGCAGGTGCAGCAAGCAGTTAGGAAGGCAAACGGTATGTTGGCCTTCATTGCAAGAGGATTTGAGTACAGGAGCAAGGATGTCTTACTACAGTTATACAGGGCCTTGGTGAGACCACACCTGGAGTACTGTGTGCAGTTTTGGTCTCCTTACCTAAGAAAGGATATACTTGCCATAGAGGGACAAAAGAACATAAGAAATAGGAGCAGGAGTAGGCCATTCGGCCCTTCGAGCCTGCTCCGCCATTCAATGAGATCATGGCTGATCTTCTGCCTCAATTCCATTCACCGGCCTTATCGCCATATCCCTTGATGCCCTTACTAGTCAGAAATCTACCACTTCTGTTTTGAATATACCCAATGACTGAGCCTCCACAGCCCTCTGGGGTAGAGAATTCCAAAGATTCACCACCCTCTGTGTGAAGAAATTTCTCTCATCTCAGTCCTGAATGGCCTACCCTTTATCCTGAGGCTGTGGCCCCTGGTTCTAGACTCCCCAGCCAAGGGAAACATTCTCCCAGCATCCACCTGATCAAGCCCTGTAATAATTTTGTATGCTTCAATGAGATCCCCTCTCATTCTTCTGAATTCAAGAGAATAAAGGTCTAGTTTACTCAATCTCTTCTCATACAACAGTCCCGCCATCCCAGGAATCAATCTGGTGAACCTTCGTTGCACTCCCTCCATGGCAAGTATATCCTTCCTCAGGTAAGGAGATCAAAACTGTGCACAGTACTCCAGGTGTGATCTCACCAAAGCCCTGTACAATTGTAGCAAGACTTCCTCACTCTTGCACTCCAACCCCCTTGCAATAAAGGCCAAATACAATTTGCCTTCCTAATTGCTTGCTGTACCTGCACGCTGACCCTCTCTGTTTCCTGTATGAGGACACCCAAATCTCTCTGACCACCAACATTTAATAGTTTCTCACCATTTAATAATGTTCTGTTTTTCTATTCTTCCTACCAAAGTGAACAACCTCACATTTCTCCACATTATACTCCATCTGCCACCTTATTACCCACTCACTAAATCTGTCTATATCCCTTTGCAGACTCGTTGCATCCCCCTCGCATCTGACATTCCCACCTCGCTTTGTATCATCAGCAAACTTGGATACATTACACTCGGCCCCTTCATCAAAATCATTAATATAATTTGTAAATAGCTGAGGCCCAAGCACTGATCCTTGCGGCGCCCCACTAGTTACAGCCTGCCAACAGGAAAATGACCCGTTTATCCCTACTCTCTGTTTTCTGCCTGTTAACCAATCCTCTATCCATGCTAATATATTACCCCAATCCCATCTTGCTTAGTAACATTTTATGTGGCACCTTATCAGTGTCGGTTGGTAGCACCCTCGCCTCTGAGTCAGAATTTTGTGGGTTCTCAGCCCCACTCCAGCGACTTGAGCCGAGTGCAGTGCTGAGGGAGTGCTGCACTGTCGGAGGGGCAGTCTTTTGGATGAGACGTTAAACCAAGTCCCCGTCTGCCTCCTCAAGTGGATGTAAATGATCCCATGACACGTTTCGAAGAAGAGCAGGGGAGTTCTCCCCGGTGTCCTGGGCCAATATGTATCCTTGAATCAACATTACTAAAACAGATTATCTGGTCATTATCACATTGCTGTTTGTGGGAGCTTGCTGAGCGCAAATTGGCTGCCGCATTTCCTACATTACAACAGTGACGCCACTTCAGAAAATGTACTCCCTCTCACACTCACTCCCTCTCACACTCACTCTCTCTCCCTCTCACACTCACTCCCCCTCTCACACTCTCTCCCCATCTCACACTCTCTCTCCCTCTCACACTCACTCACTCCCCCTCTCACACTCTCTCCCCATCTCACACTCTCTCCCCCTCTCACACTCTCTCTCCCTCTCACACTCACTCACTCCCCCTCTCACACTCTCTCCCCATCTCACACTCTCTCCCTCTCACACTCACTCTCTCTCCCTCTCACACTCACTCCCCCTCTCACACTCTCTCTCCCTCTCACACTCACTCTCTCTCCCTCTCACACTCACTCCCCCTCTCACACTCTCTCCCCATCTCACACTCTCTCCCCCTCTCACACTCTCTCTCCCTCTCACACTCACTCTCTCTCCATCTCACACTCTCTCCCCCTCTCACACTCTCTCTCCGTCTCACACTCTCTCACTCTCACACTCTCTCCCTCTCACACTCTCTCCCTCTCACCATCACTCCCTCACTCTCTCAACATCTCACACTCTCTTCCTCTCACACTCTCCCTCTCACACTCTCTCTCACTCTCACAATCTCTCTCCCTCTCACACTCTCTCCCTCTCACACTCTCTCCCTCTCACACACTCTCCCCCTCTCACACTCTCTCTCCCTCTCACACTCACTCTCTCTCCCTCTCACACTCTCTCCCCCTCTCACACTCTCTCTCCGTCTCACACTCTCTCCCTCTCACACTCACTCCCTCTCACACTCTCTCTCCCTCTCACACTCACTCTCTCTCCCTCTCACAGTCACTCCCCCTCTCACACTCTCTCCCTCTCACACTCTCTCTCCCTCTCACACTCTCACCCTCTCACACACTCCCTCTCACACTCTCTCTCCCTCTCACACTCTCACCCTCTCACAGACTCCCTCTCACACTCTCTCTCCCTCTCACACACTCTCTCCCTCTCACACTCTCTACCTCTCACACTCTCTCTCCCTCTCACTCTCTCTCCCTCTCACACTCTCACCCTCTCACACACTCCCTCTCACACACTCCCTCTCACACTCTCTCTCCCTCTCACCCTCTCACCCTCTCACACACTCCCTCTCACACTCTCTCTCCCTCTCACAAACTCTCTCCCTCTCACACTCTCTCTCCCTCTCACACTTTATCTCCCTCTCACACTCTCACCCTCTCACACACTCCCTCTCACACTCTCTCTCACTCTCACACTCTCACCCTCTCACACACTCCCTCTCACACTCTCTCTCACTCTCACACTCTCACCCTCTCACACACTCCCTCTCACACTCACTCCCCCTCTCACACTCTCTCCCCATCTCACACTCTCTCCCTCTCTCACACTCTCTCTCCCTCTCACACTCACTCACTCCCCCTCTCACACTCTCTCCCCATCTCACACTCTCTCCCTCTCACACTCACTCTCTCTCCCTCTCACACTCACTCCCCCTCTCACACTCACTCCCTCTCCCTCTCACACTCACTCCCCCTCTCACACTCTCTCCCCATCTCACACTCTCTCCCCCTCTCACACTCTCTCTCCCTCTCACACTCACTCTCTCTCCATCTCACACTCTCTCCCCCTCTCACACTCTCTCTCCGTCTCACACTCTCTCCCTCTCACACTCTCTCCCTCTCACACTCTCTCCCTCTCACCATCACTCCCTCACTCTCTCAACATCTCACACTCTCTTCCTCTCACACTCTCCCTCTCACACTCTCTCTCACTCTCACAATCTCTCTCCCTCTCACACTCTCTCCCTCTCACACTCTCTCCCTCTCACACACTCTCCCCCTCTCACACTCTCTCTCCCTCTCACACTCACTCTCTCTCCCTCTCACACTCTCTCCCCCTCTGACACTCTCTCTCCGTCTCACACTCTCTCCCTCTCACACTCTCTCCCTCTCACACTCACTCCCTCTCACACTCACTCCCTCTCACACTCTCTCTCCCTCTCACACTCACTCTCTCTCCCTCTCACAGTCACTCCCCCTCTCACACTCTCTCCCTCTCACACTCTCTCTCCCTCTCACACTCACTCCCTCTCACACTCTCCCCCTCTCACACTCTCACCCTCTCACACTCTCTCCCTCTTACACTCTCTCCCTCTCACACACTCCCTCTCACACTCTCTCTCCCTCTCACACTCTCACCCTCTCACACACTCCCTCTCACACTCTCTCTCCCTCTCACACTCTCACCCTCTCACAGACTCCCTCTCACACTCTCTCTCCCTCTCACACACTCTCTCCCTCTCACACTCTCTCTCCCTCTCACACTCTCTACCTCTCACACTCTCTCTCCCTCTCACTCTCTCTCCCTCTCACACTCTCACCCTCTCACACACTCCCTCTCACACTCTCTCTCCCTCTCACCCTCTCACCCTCTCACACACTCCCTCTCACACTCTCTCTCCCTCTCACAAACTCTCTCCCTCTCACACTCTCTCTCCCTCTCACACTTTATCTCCCTCTCACACTCTCACCCTCTCACACACTCCCTCTCACACTCTCTCTCACTCTCACACTCTCACCCTCTCACACACTCCCTCTCACACTCTCTCTCCCTCTCACACACTCTCTCCCTCTCACACACTCTCTCCCTCTCACACTCTCTCTCCCTCTCACACTCTCTCTCCCTCTCACACTCTCTACCTCTCAGACTCTCTCTCCCTCTCACACTCTCTCCCTCTCACACTCTATCTCCCTCTCACACACTCACCCTCTCACACACTCCCTCTCACACTCTCTCTCACTCTCACACTCTCACCCTCTCACACACTCCCTCTCACACACTCTCTCCCTCTCACACTCTCTCTCCCTCTCACACTCTCTCTCCCTCTCACACTCTCACCCTCTCACACACTCTCTCCCTCTCACACTCTCTCCCTCTCACTCTCTCTCCCTCTCACACTCTCTCACCCTCTCACACTCTCTCTCCCACTCTCACACTCTCTCTCCCTCTCACACTCTCTCCCCCTCTCACACACTCTCTCCCTCTCACACTCTCTCCCCCTCTCACACACTCTCTCCCTCTCACACTCTCTCTACCTCTCACACTCTCACACTCTCTCTCCCTCTCACCCTCTCACACACTCCCTCTCACACTCTCTCCCTCTCACACACTCCCTCTCATACTCTCTCTACCTCTCACACTCTCTCTCCCTCTCACACTCTCTCCCTCTCACACACTCCCTCTCACACTCTCTCCCTCTCATACTCTCTCTCCCTCTCACACTCTCTCTCCCTCTCGCACTCTCACCCTCTCACACACTCCCTCTCACACTCTCTCCCTCTCACACTCTCACCCTCTCACACACTCCCTCTCACACTCTCTCCCTCTCACACACTCCCTCTCATACTCTTTCTACCTCTAACACTCTCTCTCCCTCTCACACTCTCTCCCTCTCATACTCTCTCTCCCTCTCACACTCTCTCCCTCTCACACTCTCACCCCCTCTCACACTCTCCCCCTCTCACACTCTCCCCCTCTCACACTCTCTCCCTCTCACACTCTCACCCCCTCTCACACTCTCACCCTCTCACACTCTCCCCCTCTCACACTCTCTCCCTCTCACACTCTCACCCCCTCTCACACTCTCACCCTCTCCCCCTCTCACACTCACTCTCTCTCTCACACTCTCTCCTCCCCTCGCACTCTCTCCCCCTCTCACACATTCGCACCCTGACACTCTCTCTCCCTCTCACACTCTCTCCCTCTCACACTCTCCCCCTCTCACACTCTCTCTCCCTCTCACACTCTCTCCCCCTCTCACGCTCTCTCTCCGTCTCACAATCTCTCCCCCTCTCACACTCTCTCTCCCTCTCACACTCACTCTCCCTCTCACACTCTCTCTCGCTCTCACACTCTCTCCCTCTCACACTCTCTCCCTCTCACACTCTCTCCCTCTCACACTCTCTCTCACTCTCACACTCTCTCTCCCTCTCAAACTCTCTCCCTCTCACACACTCTCCCTCTCACACTCTCTCCCTCTGACACTCTATCCCTCTCACACTCTCTCTCCCTCTCACACTCTCTCTCGCTCTCACACTCTGCCCCTCACACACTCTCCGTCTCACTCTCTCCCCCTCTCACACTCTCTCCCCCTCTCACGCTCTCTCTCCGTCTCACAATCTCTCCCCCTCTCACACTCTCTCTCCCTCTCACACTCTCTCTCGCTCTCACACTCTCCCCCTCACACACTCTCCGTCTCACTCTCTCTCCCTCTCACACTCTCTCCCTCTCACCATCACTCCCTCACTCTCTCAACATCTCACACTCTCTCCCTCTCACACTCTCCCTCTAACACTCTCTCTCACTCTCACACTCTCTCTCACTCTCACACTCTCACCCCCTCTAACACTCTAACCCTCTCACACTCTCCCCCTCTCACACTCTCTCCCTCTCCTACTCTCTCTCCCTCTCACACTCTCTCCCTCTCACACTCTCTCCCCCTCTCGCACTCTCTCCCCCTCACACACTCTCTCTCTCTCACACTCTCCTCCCCTCGCACTCTCTTTCCCCTTCTCACACTTTCGCACCCTGACACTCTCTCTCCCTCTCACACTCTCTCCCTCTCACACTTTCCCCCTTCACACTCTCTCTCCCTCTCACACTCTCTCCCTCTCACACTCTCTCCCCCTCTCACACTCTCTCCCCCTCTCACGCTTTCTCTCTGTCTCACACTCTCTCCCCCTCTCACACTCTCACCCTCTCACACACTCCCTCTCACACTCTCTCTCCCCCTCTCACACTCACCCCCCCTCTCACAATCTCTCCCTCTCACACTCTCCCCCTCTCACACTCTCTCCCTCTCACACTCTCTCTCCCTCTCACACTCTCGCCCCCTGTCACACTCGCTCTCCCTCTCACACTCACTCCCCCTCTCACACACTTCCCCTCTAACACTCTCACTCTTTTTCACAATATCTCCCTCTCACACTCCCTCCCCCTCTCACACTCTCTCTCCCTCTCACACTCTCTCCCTCTCAAACACTCTGCCCCTCTCAAACTCTCACTCCCTCTCACACTTTCCCTCCCTCTCACACTCTCTCCCTCTTACATTGTCCCCCTCTCACACTCTCTATCCCTCTCACACTCTCTCCCTCTCACACTCTCTCCTCCGATCACACTCTCTCTCCCAGTCTCTCCACCTCTCACACTCTCCCCCCGCTCACCCTCTCTCTCCCTCACACTCTCTCCCTCTCACACTCTCTCCCTCTCACACTCTCTCTCCCTCTCACACTCACTCCCTCTCACACTCGCTCCCCCTCTCACACTCTCTCTCTCTCTCTCTCACACTCTCTCCCCCTCTCACACTCTCTCCCTCTCAAACTCTCTCTCCCTCTCACACTCACTCCCTCTCACACTCGCTCCCCATCTCACTCTCTCTCTCTCTCTCTCACACTCTCTCTACCCCTCACACACTCTCTCTCCCTCTCACATCCTCTCATCCTCTCACTCTCGCTCCCTCTCACACTCTCTCCCTCTCACACTCTCTCCCTCTCACCATCGCTCTCACACTCTCTCTCCCTCTCACACTCTCTCCCTCTCACACTCTCTCCCCCTCTCACACTCTCTATCCCTCTCACACTCTCTCCCTCTCATACTCTCTCGCCCTCTCACACTCTCTCTCCCTCTCACACTCTCTCCCCCTCTCACACTCTCTCCTTCTCACACTCTCTCTCCCTCTCACACTCTCTCTCCCTCTCACACTCTCTCCCCCTCTCACACTCTATCCCTCTCACACTCTCTCTCCCTCTCACACTCTCTCCCCCTCTCACACTCTCTCCCTCTCACACTCACTCTCCCTCTCACACTCTCTCTCCCTCTCACACTCTCTCTCCCTCTCACACTCTCTCCCTCTCACACTCTCTCTCCCTCTCACACTCTCTCCCCCTCTCACACTCTCTCCCCCTCTCACACTCTCTCCCTCTCACACTCTCTCCCTCTCACACTCTCTCCTTCTCACACTCTCTCTCCCTCTCACACTCTCTCCCCCTCTCACACTCTCTCCCCCTCTCACACTCTCTCCCTCTCACACTCTCTCCCTCTCACACTCTCTCCTTCTCACACTCTCTCTCCCTCTCACACTCTCTCCCCCTCTCACACTCTCCCCATCTCACACTCTCTCCCTCTCAAACACTCTGCACATCTCAAAATCTCACTCCCTCTCACACACTCTCTCCCTCTCAAACTCTCTCCCTCTCACACTTTTCCCCTCTCACACTCTCTGTCCCTCTCACACTATCTCCCTCTTACATTCTCCCCCTCTCACACTCTCCTCCGCTCACACTCTCTCTCTCCCACATTCTCCACCTCTCACACTCTGCCCCCGCTGACACTCTCTCTCCCTCTCACACTCGCTCTCCCTCTCACACTCTTTCCCTCTCACACTCTCTCCCTCTCACACTCTCTCCCTCTCACACTCTCTCCCTCTCACACTCTCTCTCCCTCTCACACTCACTCCCTCTTACACTCTCTCCCCATCTCACACACTCACTCCCTCTCAAACTATCTCCCTCTCACACTCTCTCCCTCTCACACACTCTCCCGCTCACACTCTCTCCCGCTCACACTCTCTCTCCCTCTCACAATCTCTCCCCCTCTCACACTCTCTCCCCCTCTCACGCTCTCTCTCCGTCTCACAATCTCTCCCCCTCTCACACTCTCTCTCCCATTCACACTCACTCTCTCTCCCTCTCACACTCTCTCTCGCTCTCACACTCTCCCCCTCACACACTCTCCGTCTCACACTCTCTCTCCCTCTCACACTCTTTCCCCCTCTCGCACTCTCTCCCCCTCTCACACTCTCTCTCTCTCACACTCTCCTCCCCTTGTACTCTCTCTCCCCCTCACACTTTCGCACCCTGACACTCTCTCTCCCTCTCACACTCTCTCCCTCTCACACTCTCCCCCCTCTCATACTCTATCTCCCTCTCACACTCTCTCCCCCTCTCACAATCTCTCCCCCTCTCACGCTCTCTCTCCGTCTCACACTCTCTCCCCCTCTCACACTCTCTCTCCCTCTCACATTCTCTCTGCCTCTCGCACTCTCTCCCCCTGTCACACTTGCTCTCCCTCTAACACTCTCTCCCCCACTCACACACTCCCCCTCTAACACTCTCACTCCCTCTCACAATCTCTCCCTCTCACACTCCCTCCCCGTCTCACACTCTCTCTCCCTCTCACACTCTCTCCCTCTCACACACTCTGCCCCTCTCAAACTCTCTCCCTCTCACACTCTTCCCCTCTCACACTCTCTCTCCCTCCTGTCACCAGTACTGAACCCTGGGGATCTCCACTGTACACCTCCCTCCAGCCCCCACTACTGAACCCTGCGGAACTCCACTCGAAACATCCCTTCAGCCCCCACTACTGAACCCTGGGGAACTCCACTGTATACCTCCCTCCACCGCCCAGTACTGAACACTGGGAAACTCCACTGTATACCTCCCTCCAGACCCCAGTACTGAACCCTGGGGAACTCCACTGTATACCTCCCTCCAGCGCCCAGTACTGAAACCTGGGGAACTCCACTGTATACCTCCCCCCAGACCCCAGTACTGAACCCTGGGGAACTCCACTGTCTACCTCCCTCCAGACACCAGTACTGAACCCTGGGGAACTCCACTGTATACCTCCCTCCAGAACCCAGTACTGAACCCTGGGGAACTCCACTGTATACCACCCTCCAGACACCAGTACTGAACCCTGGGGAACTCCACTGTATACCTCCTTCCATATACCAGTACTGAACCCTGGGGAACTCCACTGTATACCACCCTCCAGACACCAGTACTGAACCTTGGCGAACTCCACTGAATACCTCCTTCCATATACCAGTACTGAACCCTGGGGAACTCCACTGTATACCTCCCTCCAGCCCCCAGTACTGAACCCTGGGGAGCTCCACTGCATAACTCCTTCCAGACCACAGTACTGAACCCTGGGGAACTCCACTGCATAACTCCTTCCAGACCACAGTACTGAACCCTGGGGAACTCCACTGTATCCCTCCCTCCAGACCCCAGTACTGAACCCTGGGGAACTCCACTGTACACCTCCCTCCAGACCCCAGTACTGAACCCTGGGGAACTCCACTGTATACCTCCCTCCAGACCCCAGTACTGAACCCTGGGCATCTCCACTGTATACCTCCCTCCAGACTCCAGTACTGAACCTTGGGGAAATCCACTGTATACCTCCCTCCAGACCCCAGTACTGAACCCTGGGGAACTCCACTGTACACCTCCCTCCAGACCCCAGTACTGAACCCTGGGCATCTCCACTGTATACCTCCCTCCAGACACCAGTACTGAACCCTGGGGATCTCCACTGTATACATCCCTCCAGCCCCCAGTACTGAACCCTGGGGAACTCCACTGTATACCTCCCTCCAGATCCCAGTACTGAACCCTGGGGAACTCCACTGTATACCTCCCTCCAGACTCCAGTACTGAACCCTGGTGAACTCCACTGTATACCTCCCTCCAGACACCAGTACTGAACCCTGGGGAACTCCACTGTATACCTCCCTCCAGATCCCAGTACTGAACCCTGGGGAACTCCACTGTATACCTCCCTCCAGACACCAGTACTGAACCCTGGGGAACTCCACTGTATACCTCCCTCCAGATCCCAGTACTGAACCCTGGGGAACTCCACTGTATACCTCCCTCCATAAACCCGTACTGAACCCTGGGGAACTCCACGGTATACATCCCTCCAGACCCCAGTACTGAAACCTGGGGAACTCCAGTTATACCTCCCTCCAGCCCCCAGTACTGAACCCTGGGGAACTCGACTATTTACCTCCCTTCACAAAGCATATTTGAAAGTTCTCTATCTGAATGCACGTAGCATTCGTAACAAAATAGACGAGTTAATGGCACAAATAACTACATATGGTTATGATATTGTGGCCATTACAGAAACATGGCTGCAGGTTGACAATGCCTGGGAATTAAACATACCAGGTTATTTAACGATCAGGAAGGACAGGCAGGAAGGAAGGGGAGGTGGGGTGGCTATGTTAATAAAGGAAGGAATCACTGTAATACAGAGTAATGATATTGGGTCAAAAAATCATGATAATGAAACAGTTTGGGTGGAGATAAGGAATAATAAGGGGAAAAAAACATTAGTGGGCGTAGTCTATAGGCCTCCGAACAGTTGCAACTCTATTGGACGGAGTATCAATCAGGAAATAGTTGAGGCATGTAATAAGGGAACATCTATAATTATGGGGGATTTTAACTATCATATTAATTGGACAAATCAAATGGGGCAGGGCTGCCTTGAGGATGAGTTCATTGAGTGTATTAGGGATGGGTTTCTTGAGCAGTATGTAACTGAACCGACCAGGGGGCAAGCAACCTTAGATCTGGTCCTGTGTAACGAGACAGGATTAATTAAAAATGTCCTAGTAAAGGATCCCCTTGGAATGAGTGACCATAACATGGTTGAATTCCATATTCAATTAGAGGGTGAGAAGGTTGGATCTCAAACAAGCGTGCTAAGCTTGAATAAAGGAGACTATGAAGGTATGCGAGCGGAATTGAGTAGAGTGGATTGGGAAAATAGATTAAAGGGTAAGACGACACATGATCAGTGGTGTACATTCAAGGAGTTATTTTACAACTTCCAAAAAAAATATATTCCACTGAAAAGAAAAGTGTGTAAAAGAAAGGACAGTCATCCGTGGCTAAGTAAAGAAATTAAGGATAGTATTCGACTAAAAACAAGGGCATATAAGGTAGCGAAATCTAGTGGGAGGACAGAGGATTGGGAAAACTTTAAAAGGCAGCAAAAAATAACAAAAAGATTGATTAAGAAAGGGAAGATAGATTATGAAAGTAAATTAGCAAAAAATATAAAAACAGATAGTAAGAGTTTTTATAGTTATATAAAAAGAAAAAGGGTGGCTAAAGTAAATGTTGGTCCCTTAGAGGATGAGACCGGGAAATTAATGGTGGGAAATATGGAGATGGCAAAAACACTGAATGAATATTTTGTATCAGTCTTTACAGTAGAGGACACTAAGAATATCCCAACACTGGACAAACAGGGGGCTATAGGGGGAGAGGAGCTAAACACGATCAAAATCACTAAGGAAGTGGTACTCGGTAAAATAATGGGACTCAAGGCGGATAAATCACCTGGACCTGATGGCTTACATCCTAGAGTCTTGAAGGAAGTGGCGGTAGGGATTGTAGATGCATTGGTAATAATTTTTCAAAACTCCCTGGATTCCGCTAAGGTCCCGGCAGACTGGAAAACTGCTAATGTAACACCCTTATTTAAAAAGGGCAGTAGACAGAAGGCTGGTAACTATAGACCGGTTAGCCTAACATCTGTGGTAGGTAAAATTTTGGAGTCCATTATTAAGGAAACAGTAACAGGACATTTGGATAATCATAATTTAATAGGACAAAGTCAGCATGGTTTTACGAAGGGGAAGTCATGTTTGACAAATTTGCTGGAGTTCTTTGAGGAAGTAACATATAGAGTGGATAAAGGGGAACCAGTGGACGTAGTGTATTTAGACTTCCAAAAGGCATTTGACAAGGTGCCACACAAAAGATTATTGCTTAAGGTAAAAAATCACGGGATTGGGGGTAATATTCTGGCATGGATAGAGGATTGGCTATCTAACAGAAAGCAAAGAGTTGGGATAAATGGTTCATTCTCAGACTGGCAATCAGTAACTAGTGGTGTTCCACAGGGGTCAGTGCTGGGTCCCCAACTCTTCACAATCTATATTAACGATTTGGAGGAAGGGACCAAGTGTAACATATCAAAATTTGCAGATGATACAAAGATGGGAGGGAAAGTAGTGAGTGAGGAGGACATGAAAAACCTGCAAGGGGACATAGACAGGCTAAGTAAGTGGGCAGAGATTTGGCAGATGGAATACAACACTGGAAAGTGTGAGGTGATGCACTTTGGCAGGAAAAATCCTAGAGCAATTTATTATCTTAATGGCAAGAAACTGGAGAGTACTGAAGTGCAAAGGGATCTGGGGGTCCTGGTGCACGAAACTCAAAAGGTTAGTATGCAGGTGCAGCAAGTGATTAAGAAGGCAAATGGAATGTTGGCTTTCATTGCTAGGGGGATAGAATATAAAAATAGGGAGGTATTGCTTCAGTTGTACAAGGTATTGGTGAGACCGCACCTGGAATACTGCATACAGTTTTGGTGTCCTTACTTAAGGAAAGACATCCTTGCTCTCGAGGCAGTGCAAAAAAGGTTCACTCGGTTAATCCCGGGGATGAGGGGGTGGTCATATGAGGAGAGGTTGGGTAGATTGGGACTCTACTCATTGGAGTTCAGAAGAATGAGAGGCGATCTTATTGAAACATATAAGATTGTGAAGGGGTTGGATCGGGTGGATGCGGGGAGGATGTTCCCGATGACGGGTGAGACGAGAACTAGGGGACATAGTCTTAGAATAAGGGGCTGCTCTTTCAAAACTGAGATGAGGGTGATGTGATCCTAACCGCCAATCTACTATCTACTATCACAGAACCATCTCCTGCATCTAACAGAATTGCACACACGAAATAGGAGCAGAATCAGGCTACACGGTCCCTGGGCACGCTCCACTACCCACAGGGCCATGATCGATCCGAACCTAGACTCATGTCCAAATTCCTGCCCGCTCCCCGTAACCCTTAATGTCCTTTACTTCTAGGAAACTGTCTATTTCTGTTTTAAATTTATTTAATGATGTAGCTTCTACAGCTTTTTGTGGCAGCATATTCCATGGACCTACCATCCTCTGAGTGAAGTAGTTCCTCCTCATCTCAGTTTTGAAAGAGCAGCCCCTTATTCTAAGACTATGTCCCCTAGTTCTAGTCTCACCCGTCATCGGGAACATCCTCCCCGCATCCACCCGATCCAATCCCTTCACAATCTTATATGTTTCAATAAGATCGCCTCTCATTCTTCTGAACTCCAATGAGTAGAGTCCCAATAAACACAACCTCTCCTCATATGACCACCCTCACATCCCCGGGATTAACCGAGTGAACCTTTTTAGCACTGCCTCGAGAGCAAGGATGTCTTTCCTTAAGTATCGTTAATATAGATTGTAAAGAGTTGGGGACCCAGCACTGACCCCTGTGTATTGGTTATCATACCCAATTTAACAATTAACTGACAGTTTTACCCTGTGTATTGGTTATCATACCCAATTTAACAATTAACTGTGACAGTTTTACCCTGTGTATTGGTTATCATACCCAATTTAACAATTAACTGTGACAGTTTTACCCTGTGTATTGGTTATCATACCCAATTTAACAATTAACTGTGACAGTTTTACCCTGTGTATTGGTTATCAAACCCAATTTAACAATTAACTGTGACAGTTTTACCCTGTGTATTGGTTATCATACCCAATTTAACAATTAACTGTGACAGTTTTACCCTGTGTATTGGTTATCATACCCAATTTAACAATTAACTGACAGTTTTACCCTGTGTATTGGTTATCATACCCAATTTAACAATTAACTGTGACAGTTTTACCCTGTGTATTGGTTATCATACCCAATTTAACAATTAACTGACAGTTTTACCCTGTGTATTGGTTATCATACCCAATTTAACAATTAACTGACAGTTTTACCCTGTGTATTGGTTATCATACCCAATTTAACAATTAACTGTGACAGTTTTACCCTGTGTATTGGTTATCATACCCAATTTAACAATTAACTGACAGTTTTACCCTGTGTATTGGTTATCATACCCAATTTAACAATTAACTGTGACAGTTTTACCCTGTGTATTGGTTATCATACCCAATTTAACAATTAACTGTGACAGTTTTACCCTGTGTATTGGTTATCATACCCAATTTAACAATTAACTGTGACAGTTTTACCCTGTGTATTGGTTATCATACCCAATTTAACAATTAACTGTGACAGTTTTACCCTGTGTATTGGTTATCATACCCAATTTAACAATTAACTGACAGTTTTACCCTGTGTATTGGTTATCATACCCAATTTAACAATTAACTGTGACAGTTTTACCCTGTGTATTGGTTATCATACCCAATTTAACAATTAACTGTGACAGTTTTACCCTGTGTATTGGTTATCATACCCAATTTAACAATTAACTGTGACAGTTTTACCCTGTGTATTGGTTATCATACCCAATTTAACAATTAACTGTGACAGTTTTACCCTGTGTATTGGTTATCATACCCAATTTAACAATTAACTGTGACAGTTTTACCCTGTGTATTGGTTATCATACCCAATTTAACAATTAACTGTGACAGTTTTACCCTGTGTATTGGTTATCATACCCAATTTAACAATTAACTGTGACAGTTTTACCCTGTGTATTGGTTATCATACCCAATTTAACAATTAACTGACAGTTTTACCCTGTGTATTGGTTATCATACCCAATTTAACAATTAACTGACAGTTTTACCCTGTGTATTGGTTATCATACCCAATTTAACAATTAACTGTGACAGTTTTACCCTGTGTATTGGTTATCATACCCAATTTAACAATTAACTGTGACAGTTTTACCCTGTGTATTGGTTATCATACCCAATTTAACAATTAACTGTGACAGTTTTACCCTGTGTATTGGTTATCATACCCAATTTAACAATTAACTGTGACAGTTTTACCCTGTGTATTGGTTATCATACCCAATTTAACAATTAACTGTGACAGTTTTACCCTGTGTATTGGTTATCATACCCAATTTAACAATTAACTGTGACAGTTTTACCCTGTGTATTGGTTATCATACCCAATTTAACAATTAACTGTGACAGTTTTACCCTGTGTATTGGTTATCATACCCAATTTAACAATTAACTGTGACAGTTTTACCCTGTGTATTGGTTATCATACCCAATTTAACAATTAACTGTGACAGTTTTACCCTGTGTATTGGTTATCATACCCAATTTAACAATTAACTGACAGTTTTACCCTGTGTATTGGTTATCATACCCAATTTAACAATTAACTTGACAGTTTTACCCTGTGTATTGGTTATCATACCCAATTTAACAATTAACTGTGACAGTTTTACCCTGTGTATTGGTTATCATACCCAATTTAACAATTAACTGTGACAGTTTTACCCTGTGTATTGGTTATCATACCCAATTTAACAATTAACTGTGACAGTTTTACCCTGTGTATTGGTTATCATACCCAATTTAACAATTAACTGTGACAGTTTTACCCTGTGTATTGGTTATCATACCCAATTTAACAATTAACTGTGACAGTTTTACCCTGTGTATTGGTTATCATACCCAATTTAACAATTAACTGACAGTTTTACCCTGTGTATTGGTTATCATACCCAATTTAACAATTAACTGTGACAGTTTTACCCTGTGTATTGGTTATCATACCCAATTTAACAATTAACTGTGACAGTTTTACCCTGTGTATTGGTTATCATACCCAATTTAACAATTAACTGTGACAGTTTTACCCTGTGTATTGGTTATCATACCCAATTTAACAATTAACTGTGACAGTTTTACCCTGTGTATTGGTTATCATACCCAATTTAACAATTAACTGTGACAGTTTTACCCTGTGTATTGGTTATCATACCCAATTTAACAATTAACTGTGACAGTTTTACCCTGTGTATTGGTTATCATACCCAATTTAACAATTAACTGTGACAGTTTTACCCTGTGTATTGGTTATCATACCCAATTTAACAATTAACTGACAGTTTTACCCTGTGTATTGGTTATCATACCCAATTTAACAATTAACTGACAGTTTTACCCTGTGTATTGGTTATCATACCCAATTTAACAATTAACTGTGACAGTTTTACACTGTGTATTGGTTATCATACCCAATTTAACAATTAACTGTGACAGTTTTATCCTGTGTATTGGTTATCATACCCAATTTAACAATTAACTGACAATTTTACCCTGTGTATTGGTTATCATACCCAATTTAACAATTAACTGACAGTTTTACCCTGTGTATTGGTTATCATACCCAATTTAACAATTAACTGTGACAGTTTTACCCTGTGTATTGGTTATCATACCCAATTTAACAATTAACTGTGACAGTTTTACCCTGTCTATTGGTTATCATACCCAATTAAACAATTAACTGTGACAGTTTTACCCTGTGTATTGGTTATCATACCCAATTTAACAATTAACTGACAGTTTTACCCTGTGTATTGGTTATCATACCCAATTTAACAATTAACTGTGACAGTTTTAAGAACATAAGAACATAAGAAATAGGAGCAGGAGTAGGCCAATCGGCCCCTCGAGCCTGCTCCGCCATTCAATAAGATCATGGCTGATGTGATCCTAACCGCCAATCTACTATCTACTATCACAGAACCATCTCCTGCATCTAACAGAATTGCACACACGAAATAGGAGCAGAATCAGGCTACACGGTCCCTGGGCACGCTCCACTACCCACAGGGCCATGATCGATCCGAACCTAGACTCATGTCCAAATTCCTGCCCGCTCCCCGTAACCCTTAATGTCCTTTACTTCTAGGAAACTGTCTATTTCTGTTTTAAATTTATTTAATGATGTAGCTTCTACAGCTTTTTGTGGCAGCATATTCCATGGACCTACCATCCTCTGAGTGAAGTAGTTCCTCCTCATCTCAGTTTTGAAAGAGCAGCCCCTTATTCTAAGACTATGTCCCCTAGTTCTAGTCTCACCCGTCATCGGGAACATCCTCCCCGCATCCACCCGATCCAACCCCTTCACAATCTTATATGTTTCAATAAGATCGCCTCTCATTCTTCTGAACTCCAATGAGTAGAGTCCCAATCTACACAACCTCTCCTCATATGACCACCCTCTCATCCCCGGGATTAACCGAGTGAACCTTTTTAGCACTGCCTCGAGAGCAAGGATGTCTTTCCTTAAGTATCGTTAATATAGATTGTAAAGAGTTGGGGACCCAGCACTGACCCCTGTGTATTGGTTATCATACCCAATTTAACAATTAACTGACAGTTTTACCCTGTGTATTGGTTATCAAACCCAATTTAACAATTAACTGTGACAGTTTTACCCTGTGTATTGGTTATCAAACCCAATTTAACAATTAACTGTGACAGTTTTACCCTGTGTATTGGTTATCAAACCCAATTTAACAATTAACTGTGACAGTTTTACCCTGTGTATTGGTTATCATACCCAATTTAACAATTAACTGTGACAGTTTTACCCTGTGTATTGGTTATCATACCCAATTTAACAATTAACTGACAGTTTTACCCTGTGTATTGGTTATCATACCCAATTTAACAATTAACTGTGACAGTTTTACCCTGTGTATTGTTTATCATACCCAATTTAACAATTAACTGACAGTTTTACCCTGTGTATTGGTTATCATACCCAATTTAACAATTAACTGACAGATTTACCCTGTGTATTGGTTATCATACCCAATTTAACAATTAACTGTGACAGTTTTACACTGTGTATTGGTTATCATACCCAATTTAACAATTAACTGTGACAGATTTACCCTGTGTATTGGTTATCATAACCAATTTAACAATTAACTGACAGTTTTACCCTGTGTATTGGTTATCATACCCAATTTAACAATTAACTGACAGTTTTACCCTGTGTATTGGTTATCATACCCAATTTAACAATTAACTGACAGTTTTAACCTGTGTATTGGTTATCATACCCAATTTAACAATTAACTCTGACAGTTTTACCCTGTGTATTGGTTATCATACCCAATTTAACAATTAACTGTGACAGTTTTACCCTGTGTATTGGTTATCATACCCAATTTAACAATTAACTGTGACAGTTTTACCCTGTGTATTGGTTATCATACCCAATTTAACAATTAACTGTGACAGTTTTACCCTGTGTATTGGTTATCATACCCAATTTAACAATTAACTGTGACAGTTTTACCCTGTGTATTGGTTATCATACCCAATTTAACAATTAACTGTGACAGTTTTACCCTGTGTATTGGTTATCATACCCAATTTAACAATTAACTGTGACAGTTTTACCCTGTGTATTGGTTATCATACCCAATTTAACAATTAACTGTGACAGTTTTACCCTGTGTATTGGTTATCATACCCAATTTAACAATTAACTGTGACAGTTTTACCCTGTGTATTGGTTATCATACCCAATTTAACAATTAACTGTGACAGTTTTACCCTGTGTATTGGTTATCATACCCAATTTAACAATTAACTGTGACAGTTTTACCCTGTGTATTGGTTATCATACCCAATTTAACAATTAACTGACAGTTTTACCCTGTGTATTGGTTATCATACCCAATTTAACAATTAACTGACAGTTTTACCCTGTGTATTGGTTATCATACCCAATTTAACAATTAACTGTGACAGTTTTACCCTGTGTATTGGTTATCATACCCAATTTAACAATTAACTGACAGTTTTACCCTGTGTATTGGTTATCATACCCAATTTAACAATTAACTGTGACAGTTTTACCCTGTGTATTGGTTATCATACCCAATTTAACAATTAACTGTGACAGTTTTACCCTGTGTATTGGTTATCATACCCAATTTAACAATTAACTGTGACAGTTTTACCCTGTGTATTGGTTATCATACCCAATTTAACAATTAACTGTGACAGTTTTACCCTGTGTATTGGTTATCATACCCAATTTAACAATTAACTGACAGTTTTACCCTGTGTATTGGTTATCATACCCAATTTAACAATTAACTGTGACAGTTTTACCCTGTGTATTGGTTATCATACCCAATTTAACAATTAACTGTGACAGTTTTACCCTGTGTATTGGTTATCATACCCAATTTAACAATTAACTGTGACAGTTTTACCCTGTGTATTGGTTATCATACCCAATTTAACAATTAACTGTGACAGTTTTACCCTGTGTATTGGTTATCATACCCAATTTAACAATTAACTGTGACAGTTTTACCCTGTGTATTGGTTATCATACCCAATTTAACAATTAACTGTGACAGTTTTACCCTGTGTATTGGTTATCATACCCAATTTAACAATTAACTGACAGTTTTACCCTGTGTATTGGTTATCATACCCAATTTAACAATTAACTGACAGTTTTACCCTGTGTATTGGTTATCATACCCAATTTAACAATTAACTGGACAGTTTTACCCTGTGTATTGGTTATCATACCCAATTTAACAATTAACTGTGACAGTTTTACCCTGTGTATTGGTTATCATACCCAATTTAACAATTAACTGTGACAGTTTTACCCTGTGTATTGGTTATCATACCCAATTTAACAATTAACTGTGACAGTTTTACCCTGTGTATTGGTTATCATACCCAATTTAACAATTAACTGTGACAGTTTTACCCTGTGTATTGGTTATCATACCCAATTTAACAATTAACTGTGACAGTTTTACCCTGTGTATTGGTTATCATACCCAATTTAACAATTAACTGGACAGTTTTACCCTGTGTATTGGTTATCATACCCAATTTAACAATTAACTGTGACAGTTTACAGGGCCATGATCGATCCGAACCTAGACTCATGTCCAAATTCCTGCCCGCTCCCCGTAACCCTTAATGTCCTTTACTTCTAGGAAACTGTCTATTTCTGTTTTAAATTTATTTAATGATGTAGCTTCTACAGCTTTTTGTGGCAGCATATTCCATGGACCTACCATCCTCTGAGTGAAGTAGTTCCTCCTCATCTCAGTTTTGAAAGAGCAGCCCCTTATTCTAAGACTATGTCCCCTAGTTCTAGTCTCACCCGTCATCGGGAACATCCTCCCCGCATCCACCCGATCCAACCCCTTCACAATCTTATATGTTTCAATAAGATCGCCTCTCATTCTTCTGAACTCCAATGAGTAGAGTCCCAATCTACACAACCTCTCCTCATATGACCACCCTCTCATCCCCGGGATTAACCGAGTGAACCTTTTTAGCACTGCCTCGAGAGCAAGGATGTCTTTCCTTAAGTATCGTTAATACAGATTGTAAAGAGTTGGGGACCCAGCACTGACCCCTGTGTATTGGTTATCATACCCAATTTAACAATTAACTGACAGTTTTACCCTGTGTATTGGTTATCATACCCAATTTAACAATTAACTGTGACAGTTTTACCCTGTGTATTGGTTATCATACCCAATTTAACAATTAACTGTGACAGTTTTACCCTGTGTATTGGTTATCATACCCAATTTAACAATTAACTGTGACAGTTTTACCCTGTGTATTGGTTATCATACCCAATTTAACAATTAACTGTGACAGTTTTACCCTGTGTATTGGTTATCATACCCAATTTAACAATTAACTGACAGTTTTACCCTGTGTATTGGTTATCATACCCAATTTAACAATTAACTGTGACAGTTTTACCCTGTGTATTGGTTATCATACCCAATTTAACAATTAACTGACAGTTTTACCCTGTGTATTGGTTATCATACCCAATTTAACAATTAACTGACAGTTTTACCCTGTGTATTGGTTATCATACCCAATTTAACAATTAACTGACAGTTTTACCCTGTGTATTGGTTATCATACCCAATTTAACAATTAACTGTGACAGTTTTACCCTGTGTATTGGTTATCATACCCAATTTAACAATTAACTGTGACAGTTTTACCCTGTGTATTGGTTATCATACCCAATTTAACAATTAACTGTGACAGTTTTACCCTGTGTATTGGTTATCATACCCAATTTAACAATTAACTGTGACAGTTTTACCCTGTGTATTGGTTATCATACCCAATTTAACAATTAACTGTGACAGTTTTACCCTGTGTATTGGTTATCATACCCAATTTAACAATTAACTGTGACAGTTTTACCCTGTGTATTGGTTATCATACCCAATTTAACAATTAACTGTGACAGTTTTACCCTGTGTATTGGTTATCATACCCAATTTAACAATTAACTGTGACAGTTTTACCCTGTGTATTGGTTATCATACCCAATTTAACAATTAACTGACAGTTTTACCCTGTGTATTGGTTATCATACCCAATTTAACAATTAACTGTGACAGTTTTACCCTGTGTATTGGTTATCATACCCAATTTAACAATTAACTGACAGTTTTACCCTGTGTATTGGTTATCATACCCAATTTAACAATTAACTGTGACAGTTTTACCCTGTGTATTGGTTATCATACCCAATTTAACAATTAACTGTGACAGTTTTACCCTGTGTATTGGTTATCATACCCAATTTAACAATTAACTGACAGTTTTACCCTGTGTATTGGTTATCATACCCAATTTAACAATTAACTGACAGTTTTACCCTGTGTATTGGTTATCATACCCAATTTAACAATTAACTGACAGTTTTACCCTGTGTATTGGTTATCATACCCAATTTAACAATTAACTGTGACAGTTTTACCCTGTGTATTGGTTATCATACCCAATTTAACAATTAACTGTGACAGTTTTACCCTGTGTATTGGTTATCATACCCAATTTAACAATTAACTGTGACAGTTTTACCCTGTGTATTGGTTATCATACCCAATTTAACAATTAACTGTGACAGTTTTACCCTGTGTATTGGTTATCATACCCAATTTAACAATTAACTGACAGTTTTACCCTGTGTATTGGTTATCATACCCAATTTAACAATTAACTGACAGTTTTACCCTGTGTATTGGTTATCATACCCAATTTAACAATTAACTGACAGTTTTACCCTGTGTATTGGTTATCATACCCAATTTAACAATTAACTGACAGTTTTACCCTGTGTATTGGTTATCATACCCAATTTAACAATTAACTGTGACAGTTTTACCCTGTGTATTGGTTATCATACCCAATTTAACAATTAACTGACAGTTTTACCCTGTGTATTGGTTATCATACCCAATTTAACAATTAACTGTGACAGTTTTACCCTGTGTATTGGTTATCATACCCAATTTAACAATTAACTGTGACAGTTTTACCCTGTGTATTGGTTATCATACCCAATTTAACAATTAACTGTGACAGTTTTACCCTGTGTATTGGTTATCATACCCAATTTAACAATTAACTGTGACAGTTTTACCCTGTGTATTGGTTATCATACCCAATTTAACAATTAACTGTGACAGTTTTACCCTGTGTATTGGTTATCATACCCAATTTAACAATTAACTGTGACAGTTTTACCCTGTGTATTGGTTATCATACCCAATTTAACAATTAACTGTGACAGTTTTACCCTGTGTATTGGTTATCATACCCAATTTAACAATTAACTGTGACAGTTTTACCCTGTGTATTGGTTATCATACCCAATTTAACAATTAACTGACAGTTTTACCCTGTGTATTGGTTATCATACCCAATTTAACAATTAACTGACAGTTTTACCCTGTGTATTGGTTATCATACCCAATTTAACAATTAACTGTGACAGTTTTACCCTGTGTATTGGTTATCATACCCAATTTAACAATTAACTGTGACAGTTTTACCCTGTGTATTGGTTATCATACCCAATTTAACAATTAACTGACAGTTTTACCCTGTGTATTGGTTATCATACCCAATTTAACAATTAACTGACAGTTTTACCCTGTGTATTGGTTATCATACCCAATTTAACAATTAACTGTGACAGTTTTACCCTGTGTATTGGTTATCATACCCAATTTAACAATTAACTGACAGTTTTACCCTGTGTATTGGTTATCATACCCAATTTAACAATTAACTGTGACAGTTTTACCCTGTGTATTGGTTATCATACCCAATTTAACAATTAACTGTGACAGTTTTACCCTGTGTATTGGTTATCATACCCAATTTAACAATTAACTGACAGTTTTACCCTGTGTATTGGTTATCATACCCAATTTAACAATTAACTGTGACAGTTTTACCCTGTGTATTGGTTATCATACCCAATTTAACAATTAACTGACAGTTTTACCCTGTGTATTGGTTATCATACCCAATTTAACAATTAACTGTGACAGTTTTACCCTGTGTATTGGTTATCATACCCAATTTAACAATTAACTGGACAGTTTTACCCTGTGTATTGGTTATCATACCCAATTTAACAATTAACTGTGACAGTTTTACCCTGTGTATTGGTTATCATACCCAATTTAACAATTAACTGTGACAGTTTTACCCTGTGTATTGGTTATCATACCCAATTTAACAATTAACTGTGACAGTTTTACCCTGTGTATTGGTTATCATACCCAATTTAACAATTAACTGTGACAGTTTTACCCTGTGTATTGGTTATCATACCCAATTTAACAATTAACTGTGACAGTTTTACCCTGTGTATTGGTTATCATACCCAATTTAACAATTAACTGTGACAGTTTTACCCTGTGTATTGGTTATCATACCCAATTTAACAATTAACTGTGACAGTTTTACCCTGTGTATTGGTTATCATACCCAATTTAACAATTAACTGTGACAGTTTTACCCTGTGTATTGGTTATCATACCCAATTTAACAATTAACTGACAGTTTTACCCTGTGTATTGGTTATCATACCCAATTTAACAATTAACTGTGACAGTTTTACCCTGTGTATTGGTTATCATACCCAATTTAACAATTAACTGACAGTTTTACCCTGTGTATTGGTTATCATACCCAATTTAACAATTAACTGTGACAGTTTTACCCTGTGTATTGGTTATCATACCCAATTTAACAATTAACTGTGACAGTTTTACCCTGTGTATTGGTTATCATACCCAATTTAACAATTAACTGACAGTTTTACCCTGTGTATTGGTTATCATACCCAATTTAACAATTAACTGACAGTTTTACCCTGTGTATTGGTTATCATACCCAATTTAACAATTAACTGACAGTTTTACCCTGTGTATTGGTTATCATACCCAATTTAACAATTAACTTGACAGTTTTACCCTGTGTATTGGTTATCATACCCAATTTAACAATTAACTGTGACAGTTTTACCCTGTGTATTGGTTATCATACCCAATTTAACAATTAACTGTGACAGTTTTACCCTGTGTATTGGTTATCATACCCAATTTAACAATTAACTGTGACAGTTTTACCCTGTGTATTGGTTATCATACCCAATTTAACAATTAACTGGACAGTTTTACCCTGTGTATTGGTTATCATACCCAATTTAACAATTAACTGACAGTTTTACCCTGTGTATTGGTTATCATACCCAATTTAACAATTAACTGACAGTTTTACCCTGTGTATTGGTTATCATACCCAATTTAACAATTAACTGACAGTTTTACCCTGTGTATTGGTTATCATACCCAATTTAACAATTAACTGTGACAGTTTTACCCTGTGTATTGGTTATCATACCCAATTTAACAATTAACTGACAGTTTTACCCTGTGTATTGGTTATCATACCCAATTTAACAATTAACTGTGACAGTTTTACCCTGTGTATTGGTTATCATACCCAATTTAACAATTAACTGTGACAGTTTTACCCTGTGTATTGGTTATCATACCCAATTTAACAATTAACTGTGACAGTTTTACCCTGTGTATTGGTTATCATACCCAATTTAACAATTAACTGTGACAGTTTTACCCTGTGTATTGGTTATCATACCCAATTTAACAATTAACTGTGACAGTTTTACCCTGTGTATTGGTTATCATACCCAATTTAACAATTAACTGTGACAGTTTTACCCTGTGTATTGGTTATCATACCCAATTTAACAATTAACTGTGACAGTTTTACCCTGTGTATTGGTTATCATACCCAATTTAACAATTAACTGTGACAGTTTTACCCTGTGTATTGGTTATCATACCCAATTTAACAATTAACTGTGACAGTTTTACCCTGTGTATTGGTTATCATACCCAATTTAACAATTAACTGACAGTTTTACCCTGTGTATTGGTTATCATACCCAATTTAACAATTAACTGTGACAGTTTTACCCTGTGTATTGGTTATCATACCCAATTTAACAATTAACTGTGACAGTTTTACCCTGTGTATTGGTTATCATACCCAATTTAACAATTAACTGACAGTTTTACCCTGTGTATTGGTTATCATACCCAATTTAACAATTAACTGACAGTTTTACCCTGTGTATTGGTTATCATACCCAATTTAACAATTAACTGTGACAGTTTTACCCTGTGTATTGGTTATCATACCCAATTTAACAATTAACTGACAGTTTTACCCTGTGTATTGGTTATCATACCCAATTTAACAATTAACTGTGACAGTTTTACCCTGTGTATTGGTTATCATACCCAATTTAACAATTAACTGTGACAGTTTTACCCTGTGTATTGGTTATCATACCCAATTTAACAATTAACTGACAGTTTTACCCTGTGTATTGGTTATCATACCCAATTTAACAATTAACTGTGACAGTTTTACCCTGTGTATTGGTTATCATACCCAATTTAACAATTAACTGTGACAGTTTTACCCTGTGTATTGGTTATCATACCCAATTTAACAATTAACTGACAGTTTTACCCTGTGTATTGGTTATCATACCCAATTTAACAATTAACTGACAGTTTTACCCTGTGTATTGGTTATCATACCCAATTTAACAATTAACTGTGACAGTTTTACCCTGTGTATTGGTTATCATACCCAATTTAACAATTAACTGTGACAGTTTTACCCTGTGTATTGGTTATCATACCCAATTTAACAATTAACTGTGACAGTTTTACCCTGTGTATTGGTTATCATACCCAATTTAACAATTAACTGACAGTTTTACCCTGTGTATTGGTTATCATACCCAATTTAACAATTAACTGTGACAGTTTTACCCTGTGTATTGGTTATCATACCCAATTTAACAATTAACTGTGACAGTTTTACCCTGTGTATTGGTTATCATACCCAATTTAACAATTAACTGTGACAGTTTTACCCTGTGTATTGGTTATCATACCCAATTTAACAATTAACTGGACAGTTTTACCCTGTGTATTGGTTATCATACCCAATTTAACAATTAACTGACAGTTTTACCCTGTGTATTGGTTATCATACCCAATTTAACAATTAACTGTGACAGTTTTACCCTGTGTATTGGTTATCATACCCAATTTAACAATTAACTGTGACAGTTTTACCCTGTGTATTGGTTATCATACCCAATTTAACAATTAACTGACAGTTTTACCCTGTGTATTGGTTATCATACCCAATTTAACAATTAACTGTGACAGTTTTACCCTGTGTATTGGTTATCATACCCAATTTAACAATTAACTGACAGTTTTACCCTGTGTATTGGTTATCATACCCAATTTAACAATTAACTGTGACAGTTTTACCCTGTGTATTGGTTATCATACCCAATTTAACAATTAACTGTGACAGTTTTACCCTGTGTATTGGTTATCATACCCAATTTAACAATTAACTGTGACAGTTTTACCCTGTGTATTGGTTATCATACCCAATTTAACAATTAACTGACAGTTTTACCCTGTGTATTGGTTATCATACCCAATTTAACAATTAACTGGACAGTTTTACCCTGTGTATTGGTTATCATACCCAATTTAACAATTAACTGTGACAGTTTTACCCTGTGTATTGGTTATCATACCCAATTTAACAATTAACTGTGACAGTTTTACCCTGTGTATTGGTTATCATACCCAATTTAACAATTAACTGACAGTTTTACCCTGTGTATTGGTTATCATACCCAATTTAACAATTAACTGTGACAGTTTTACCCTGTGTATTGGTTATCATACCCAATTTAACAATTAACTGACAGTTTTACCCTGTGTATTGGTTATCATACCCAATTTAACAATTAACTGGACAGTTTTACCCTGTGTATTGGTTATCATACCCAATTTAACAATTAACTGACAGTTTTACCCTGTGTATTGGTTATCATACCCAATTTAACAATTAACTGTGACAGTTTTACCCTGTGTATTGGTTATCATACCCAATTTAACAATTAACTGTGACAGTTTTACCCTGTGTATTGGTTATCATACCCAATTTAACAATTAACTGTGACAGTTTTACCCTGTGTATTGGTTATCATACCCAATTTAACAATTAACTGACAGTTTTACCCTGTGTATTGGTTATCATACCCAATTTAACAATTAACTGGACAGTTTTACCCTGTGTATTGGTTATCATACCCAATTTAACAATTAACTGTGACAGTTTTACCCTGTGTATTGGTTATCATACCCAATTTAACAATTAACTGTGACAGTTTTACCCTGTGTATTGGTTATCATACCCAATTTAACAATTAACTGTGACAGTTTTACCCTGTGTATTGGTTATCATACCCAATTTAACAATTAACTGTGACAGTTTTACCCTGTGTATTGGTTATCATACCCAATTTAACAATTAACTGTGACAGTTTTACCCTGTGTATTGGTTATCATACCCAATTTAACAATTAACTGTGACAGTTTTACCCTGTGTATTGGTTATCATACCCAATTTAACAATTAACTGACAGTTTTACCCTGTGTATTGGTTATCATACCCAATTTAACAATTAACTGACAGTTTTACCCTGTGTATTGGTTATCATACCCAATTTAACAATTAACTGTGACAGTTTTACCCTGTGTATTGGTTATCATACCCAATTTAACAATTAACTGTGACAGTTTTACCCTGTGTATTGGTTATCATACCCAATTTAACAATTAACTGTGACAGTTTTACCCTGTGTATTGGTTATCATACCCAATTTAACAATTAACTGTGACAGTTTTACCCTGTGTATTGGTTATCATACCCAATTTAACAATTAACTGTGACAGTTTTACCCTGTGTATTGGTTATCATACCCAATTTAACAATTAACTGTGACAGTTTTACCCTGTGTATTGGTTATCATACCCAATTTAACAATTAACTGACAGTTTTACCCTGTGTATTGGTTATCATACCCAATTTAACAATTAACTGTGACAGTTTTACCCTGTGTATTGGTTATCATACCCAATTTAACAATTAACTGTGACAGTTTTACCCTGTGTATTGGTTATCATACCCAATTTAACAATTAACTGACAGTTTTACCCTGTGTATTGGTTATCATACCCAATTTAACAATTAACTGTGACAGTTTTACCCTGTGTATTGGTTATCATACCCAATTTAACAATTAACTGTGACAGTTTTACCCTGTGTATTGGTTATCATACCCAATTTAACAATTAACTGTGACAGTTTTACCCTGTGTATTGGTTATCATACCCAATTTAACAATTAACTGTGACAGTTTTACCCTGTGTATTGGTTATCATACCCAATTTAACAATTAACTGACAGTTTTACCCTGTGTATTGGTTATCATACCCAATTTAACAATTAACTGTGACAGTTTTACCCTGTGTATTGGTTATCATACCCAATTTAACAATTAACTGTGACAGTTTTACCCTGTGTATTGGTTATCATACCCAATTTAACAATTAACTGTGACAGTTTTACCCTGTGTATTGGTTATCATACCCAATTTAACAATTAACTGTGACAGTTTTACCCTGTGTATTGGTTATCATACCCAATTTAACAATTAACTGTGACAGTTTTACCCTGTGTATTGGTTATCATACCCAATTTAACAATTAACTGACAGTTTTACCCTGTGTATTGGTTATCATACCCAATTTAACAATTAACTGTGACAGTTTTACCCTGTGTATTGGTTATCATACCCAATTTAACAATTAACTGTGACAGTTTTACCCTGTGTATTGGTTATCATACCCAATTTAACAATTAACTGACAGTTTTACCCTGTGTATTGGTTATCATACCCAATTTAACAATTAACTGTGACAGTTTTACCCTGTGTATTGGTTATCATACCCAATTTAACAATTAACTGGACAGTTTTACCCTGTGTATTGGTTATCATACCCAATTTAACAATTAACTGTGACAGTTTTACCCTGTGTATTGGTTATCATACCCAATTTAACAATTAACTGTGACAGTTTTACCCTGTGTATTGGTTATCATACCCAATTTAACAATTAACTGACAGTTTTACCCTGTGTATTGGTTATCATACCCAATTTAACAATTAACTGTGACAGTTTTACCCTGTGTATTGGTTATCATACCCAATTTAACAATTAACTGTGACAGTTTTACCCTGTGTATTGGTTATCATACCCAATTTAACAATTAACTGTGACAGTTTTACCCTGTGTATTGGTTATCATACCCAATTTAACAATTAACTGTGACAGTTTTACCCTGTGTATTGGTTATCATACCCAATTTAACAATTAACTGTGACAGTTTTACCCTGTGTATTGGTTATCATACCCAATTTAACAATTAACTGACAGTTTTACCCTGTGTATTGGTTATCATACCCAATTTAACAATTAACTGTGACAGTTTTACCCTGTGTATTGGTTATCATACCCAATTTAACAATTAACTGACAGTTTTACCCTGTGTATTGGTTATCATACCCAATTTAACAATTAACTGTGACAGTTTTACCCTGTGTATTGGTTATCATACCCAATTTAACAATTAACTGTGACAGTTTTACCCTGTGTATTGGTTATCATACCCAATTTAACAATTAACTGTGACAGTTTTACCCTGTGTATTGGTTATCATACCCAATTTAACAATTAACTGTGACAGTTTTACCCTGTGTATTGGTTATCATACCCAATTTAACAATTAACTGACAGTTTTACCCTGTGTATTGGTTATCATACCCAATTTAACAATTAACTGTGACAGTTTTACCCTGTGTATTGGTTATCATACCCAATTTAACAATTAACTGTGACAGTTTTACCCTGTGTATTGGTTATCATACCCAATTTAACAATTAACTGTGACAGTTTTACCCTGTGTATTGGTTATCATACCCAATTTAACAATTAACTGTGACAGTTTTACCCTGTGTATTGGTTATCATACCCAATTTAACAATTAACTGTGACAGTTTTACCCTGTGTATTGGTTATCATACCCAATTTAACAATTAACTGTGACAGTTTTACCCTGTGTATTGGTTATCATACCCAATTTAACAATTAACTGTGACAGTTTTACCCTGTGTATTGGTTATCATACCCAATTTAACAATTAACTGGACAGTTTTACCCTGTGTATTGGTTATCATACCCAATTTAACAATTAACTGTGACAGTTTTACCCTGTGTATTGGTTATCATACCCAATTTAACAATTAACTGTGACAGTTTTACCCTGTGTATTGGTTATCATACCCAATTTAACAATTAACTG
>JASTWF010000723.1:64747-102247 GCA_030390025.1 Squalus acanthias | reverse complement strand
AAGGATCTTAGCTCCGAAAATCAAGATGTAGAATCAGTTTGGGTGGAGCTAAGAAACAGCAAGGGGCAGAAAACATTGGTGGGAGTTGTTTATTGGCCCCCAAACAGTAGTTGTAATGTAGGGCAGAGTATAAATCAGGAAATTAGAGGCGCATGTAACAAGGGTAATACATTAATCATGGGGGACGTTAATCTACATATAGACTGGGCAAACCAAATTTGCAGTAATAGTGTGGAGGACGAATTCATGGAATGTATGCAAGATAGTTTTCTAGATCAGTATGTTGAGGAACCAACTAGGAACAGGCTATTTTAGATCTAGTATTGTGCAACTAGAAAGGGTTAATTAATAACCTTGTAATAAAGGGGCCTTTAGGGAAGAGTGACCATAATATGATAGAATTTTATATTGAGTTTGAAAGTGATTTAGTTAAATCCGAAACAAGGTCTTAAATCTAAACAAAGCAAACTACGTAGGTATGAGGGGCAAGTTGGCTAAGGTAGATTGGGAAACTACATTAAAAGGTATGACAGTGGACAAGCAATGGCTAGCATTTAAGGAATTAATACATAATTTACAACCAATATATATTCCTTTAAGGCACAAAATCCCCACAAGAAAAGTGGTCCAACCGTGGCTAACAAGAGAAGTTAAAGATAGTATTAGATCAAAGGAAGAGGCTTATAATGCTGTCAAAAAGAGTAGTAAGCCTGAGGATTGGGAGGATTTTAGAATTCAACAAAGGAGGAACAAGGAGTTGATAAAGAAAGGGAAAATAGAATATGAGAGTAAACTAGCGAGAGACATTAAAACAGACTGTAAAAGCTTCTATAGGTATGTCAAAAGGAAAAGATTAGCAAAAGTAACAGGCTGAGACAGGAGAAATTATAATGGGGAATAAGGAAATGGCAGAGAAATTAAACAAATACTTTCTGTCTGTCTTCACAGAAGAAGACGCAAAAAACTTCCCGGAAATAGTGGAGAACCAAGGCTGTAGCGAGAATGAGGAACTGAAAGAAATTAGTATTAATAAAAAAAATAGTACTGGAGAAATTAATGGGACTGAAAGCCGATAAATCCCCTGGACCTGATGGCCGACATCCTAGGGTTTTGAAAGAGGTGGCTATAGAGATAGTGGATACATTGGTTGTCATTTTCCAAAATTCCATAGATTCTGAAACGATTCCCGCGGATTGGAAGGTAGCAAATGTAACCGCATTATTTAAGAAAGGAGGGAGAGAGAAAACAGAGAACTACAGACCTGTTAGCCTGACATCAGTAGGGAAAATGCTAGCATCTATTATTAAGGACATGGTAGCAGGAAATAATAATAGGATTGGGCAGAGTCAACACGGATTTATGAAAGGGAAATCGTGTTTGACAAATCTGTTAGAGTTTTTTGAGGTTGTAACTAGGAGAATAGATAAGGGGGAACCAGTGGATGTGGTGTATTTGGATTTTCAGAAGGCATTTGATAAGGTGCCACACAAGAGGTTATTAAACAAAATTAGGGCTCATGGGATTGGGGGTAATATACTAGCATAGATTGAGGATTGGTTAACGGACAGAAAACAGGGTAGGAATAAATGGGTCATTTTCAGGATGGCAGATTGTAACTAGTGGGGTACCGCAAGGATCAGTGCTTGGGCCTCAGCTATTCACAATCTACATCAATGATTTGGATGAGGGGACCAAATGTAATATATCCAAGTTTGCTGATGATACAAAGCTGGGTGGGAATGTAAGTTGTGAGGAGGATGCAAGGAGGCCTCAAGGGGATATAGACAGGCTAAGTGAGTGGGCAAGAACATGGCAAATGGAATATAATGTGGAGAAATGTGAAGTTATCCACTTTGGTAGGAAAAATAGAAAAGCAGAGTATTTTTTAATTGGTGAGAGATTGGAAAATGTTGGTGTTCAGAAGGACCTGGGTGTCCTTGTACACGAATCACTGAAAGTTAACATGCAGGTACAGCAAGCAATTCGGAAAGCAAATGGTATGTTGGCCTTTATTACAAGAGGATTTGAGTATAAGAGTAAAGACGTCTTACTGCAATTATATAGGGCCCTGGTGAGACTACACCTGGAGTATTGTGTACAGTTTTGGTCTCCTTACCTAAGAAAGGATATACTTGCCATAGAGGGAGTGCAATAAAGGTTCACCAGACTGATTCCTGGGATGGGGGGATTGTCCTATGAGGACTGATTGAGTAGACTAGGCCTATATTCTCTGGAGTTTAGAAGAGGATAACCAGGGAAAGAGTAGGGCCCATTAGGGACCAAAGTGGCCATCTGTGTGTAGAGCCAGATGTAGGTGGGGTTTTAAATGAATATTTTGCATCTGTGTTCACTATGGAGAAGGACGATGTAGGCATAGAAATCAGGCAGGGGAAATTGTGATATAATTGAACAAATTAGTATTGTGAGTGAGGAGGTACTAGCGGTTTTAGTGGGCTTAAAAGTGGATAAATCCCCAATCCCAGACGAGATGTATGCTGTGTGAGGCAAGGGAGGAGATTGCAGGGGCTCTGACACAAATTTTCAGAACCTCTCTGACCACAGGGGAGGTGCCAGAGGACTGGAGGGACAGCTAACGTATTACCATTATTCAAGAAGGGTAGCAGGGATAAACCAGGGAATTACAGGCCAGTGAGCCTAACATCAGTGGTAGGGAAATTATTGAAAAAATTCTGAGGGACAGAATTAGTCTCCACTTGGAGAGGCAAGGATTAATCAAGGATAGTCAGCATGGCTTTGTCAGGGGGAGATCATGTCTGACCAATTTGATTGAATTTTTCGAGGGGGTGACTAGGTGTGTGGATGAGGGTAGTGCAGTTGATGTGGTCTACATGGACTTCAGTAAGGCTTTTGACAAAGTCCCACATGGGAGACTGGTCAAGAAGGTAAGAGCCCATGGGATCCAGGGCAACTTGGCACATTGGATCCAAAATTGGCTTAGTGGCAGGAGGCAGAGGGTGATGGTCGAAGGTTGTTTTTGTGACTGGAAGCCTGTGTCCAGTGGTGTACCGCAGGGATCGGTGCTGGGTCCCTTGCTGTTTGCAGTGTACATTAATGATTTAGATATGAATGTAGGAGGTATGATCAGTAAGTTCGCAGATGACATGAAAATTGGTGGAGTGGTAAATAGCGAGGAGGGAAGCCTTAGGCTACAGGACGATATAGACGGGATGGTTCGATGGGCAGAACAGTGGCAAATGGAATTTAACCCTGAAAAGTGTGAGGTGATGCATTTTGGGAGGACTAACAAGGCAAGGGAATACACAATGAATGTAGGACCCTAGGAAGGACAGAGGATCAGAGGGACCTTGGTGTGCATGTACATAGATCCCTGAAGGCAGCAGGACAGGTAGATAAGGTGGTTAAAAAGGCATATGGGATACTTGCCTTCATTAGCTGATGCATAGAATATAAGAGCAGGGAGGTTATGATGGAGCTGTACAAAACGCTAGTTAGGCCACAGCTGGAATACTGTGTGCAGTTCTGGTCGCCACACTATAGGAAGGATGTGATTGCATTGGAGAGGGTGCAGAGGAGATTCACCAGGATGTTACCTGGGCTGGAGCGCTTCAGCTATGAAGAGAGACTGGACAGGCTGGGGTTGTTTTCCTTGGAGCAGAGAAGGCTGAGGGGGGGACCTGATTGAGGTGTACAAAATTATGAGGGGCATAGATAGGGTAGATAGAAAGGAACTTTTCCCCTTAGTAGAGGGGTCAATAACCAGGGGGCATAGTTTCAAGGTAAGGGGCAGGAGGTTTAGAGGGGATTTGAGGAAAAACTTTTTCACCCAGAGGGTGGTTGGAATCTGGAACTCACTGCCTGAAAGGGTGGTAGAGGCAGGAACCCTCACAACATTCAAGAAGCATTTAGATGAGCACTTGAAACGCCATAGCATACAAGGCTACGGGCCAAGTGCTGGAAAATGAGATTAGAATAGACAGGGCTTGATGGCCGGCGCGGACACGATGGGCCGAAGGGCCTCTTTCTGTGCTGTATAACTCTATGATTCTATGACTCTAATGAGAGATGATCTCATTGAAATATACAAGATTCTTACAGGGCTGGACAGGGTAGATGCAGGGAGGATGTTTCCCCTGGCTGGGGAGTCAAGAACCAGGGGTCACAGTCTCAGAATAAGAGGTCGGCCATTCAGGACTGAGATGAGGAGAAATTTCTTCACACAGAGGGTGGTGAATCTTTGGAATTCTCTACCCCAGAGGGCTGTGGAGGCTCAGTCGTTGAGTATATTCAAGACAGTGATTGATAGATTTTTGAATATTGAGGGAATCAAGGGATATGGGGATAGTGCAGGAAAGTGGAGTTGAGGTAGAAGATCAGCCATGATCTCATTGAATGGCGGAGCAGGCTCGAGGGGCCGAATGAGCAACTCCTGCTCCTATTTCTAAAGTTATTATGTTATTATGAGATGGTGAGGAAGATTGGAACACCCTGAGTGTTTAGAATTGCTCTGTTACAGAGGAGGAGCAGCTGATGTGGAGAGATTAACACCTTACCCTGCCAGTCAGTCCCAGGAAGATGCTCTACTGGGCCCCACGTATTCATCAACTCTCCGCATCCACCCCCCCCCCGCCCCCCCGCCCCAGAGCCTGACTGGGGGACCGGATCCAAAGGCACCATTCTGCATGTGCGAACACAGGCAGGGCATGTCGGCGAGATATTCGACTGAGGGGCATCACATCTGAGTCCCGAACATGTCCACACCCGACACCGACATGTGGTCGGAAGCTCACTTCAGGGTCAAATATGACACCAAGGTTGCGAACGGTGTGGTCCAGCCTCAGAAAGATGTTAGGGAGAGGGATGGAGTCAGTGTCTAGCGAACGGAGTTTGTGGCGGAGACCGAAAACAATTAGAAACATAGAAAAATAGGAGCAGGAGTAGGCCATTCGGCCCTTCGAGCCTGCTCCGCCATTCAATATGATCATGGCTGATCCTCTATCTCAATATTCCCGCTCTCTCCCCATACCCTTGATGCCTTTTGTGTCTAGAAATCTATCTATCTCCTTCTTAAATATATTCAGTGACTGGGCCTCCACAGCCTTCTGTGGTAGAGAATTCCACAGGTTCACCACCCTCTGAGTGAAGAAATTTCTCCTCATCTCAGTCCTAAATGTCCTACCCCGTATCCTGAGACTGTGACCCCTCGTTCTAGACCCCCCCAGCCAGGGGAAACATCCTCCCTGCATCCAGTCTGTCTAGCCCTGTCAGAATTTTATACGTTTCAATGAGATCCCCTCTCATTCTTCTAAACTCTAGTGAATACAGGCCTAGTCGACCCAATCTCTCCTCATACGACAGTCCTGCCATCTGGTGAACCTTCACTGCACTTGTAAAAGCTTCTATAGGTATGTGAAAAGGAAAAGACTGGCGAAGGTAAATGTAGGTCCTTTACAGTCAGAGACGGGAGAATTTATAATGGGGAAATGAGGAAATGGCAGAGAAATTAAATAAATACTTTGTTTCTGTCTTCACGGAGGAAGACACAAAAAACCTCCCAGAAATACGAGAAAACCAAGGGTGTGGCGAGAATGAGGAACTTAAAGAAATTATTAGTAAAAAAACAGTACTAGCAAAATTAATGGGAGTAAAAGTCAATAAATCCCAACGACCGGATGACCTACATCCTAGGGTTTTGAAAGAGGTGGCCATTGGGATAGTGGACGCATTGGTTGTCATCTTCCAAAATTCTATAGATTCTGGAACGGTTCCTGCAGATTGGAGGATAGCAAATGTAACCCCGCTATTTAAGAAAGGAGGGAGAGAGAAAACGGGGAACTACAGACCTGTTAGCCTCACATCAGTAGTTGGGAAAATGCTGGAATCTATTATAAAGGATGCAATGACTGGGCACTTAGAAACTAATAGTAAGATTGGGCAGAGTCAACATGGATTTATGAAAGGGAAATCCTGTTTGACAAACCTATTGGAGTTCTTTGAGGATGTAACT
Source organism: Squalus acanthias (assembly GCA_030390025.1). Lineage (NCBI taxonomy): Eukaryota > Metazoa > Chordata > Chondrichthyes > Squaliformes > Squalidae > Squalus > Squalus acanthias. The sequence goes on along the minus strand of JASTWF010000723.1, from coordinate 96,261 downwards.
AGTGGAGTAGACAAAGGGGAACCGGTAGATGTGGTGCATTTGGATTTTCAGAAGGCCTTCGATAAGGTCCCACACAAGAGGTTGGTGAACAAAATTAGGGCACATGGAATTGGGGGTAATATACTAGCATGGATTGAGAATTGGTTAACAGACAGAAAACAAAGAGTAGGGATAAACGGGTCTTTTTCAGGATGGCAGGCTGTGACTAGTGGGGTACCGCAAGGATCGGTGCTTGAGCCCCAGCTATTCACAATCTATATCAATGATTTGGATGAGGGGACTAAATGTAACATTTCCAAATTTGCTGATGATACAAAGCTAGGTGCTAGTGTCAGTTGTGAAGAGGATGTGAAGAGGCTTCAAGGGGATCTCGACAGGCTCAGTGAGTGGGCAAGAACAAGGCAGATGGAATATCATGTGGATAAATGTGAAGTTATCCACTTTGGTAGAAAAAACAGAAAGGCAGAGTATTTCTTAAATGGTGAAAGATTGGGCAATGCAGATGCTCAAAGGGTCCTGGGTGTCCTTGTACACGAGTCACTGAAAGTGAATGTGCAGGTGCAGCAAGCCAATAGCAAGGCAAATGGTATGCTGGCCTTCATTACAAGAGGATTTGAGTACAGGAGTAAAGAAGTCTTACTCCAATTATACAGGGCCTTGGTGAGACCACACCTGGAGTACTGTGTACAATTTTGGTCTCCTTACCTAAGGAAGGATATACTTGCCATAGAGGGAGTGCAACGAAGGTTCACGAGATTGATTCCTGGGATGGCGGGACTGTCGTATGAGAAGAGATTGAGTAAACTAGGCCTGTATTCTCTTGAATTCAGAAGAATGAGATGGGATCTCATTGAAGCATACAAAATTATTACAGGACTTGAAAGGGTGGATGCTGGGAGAATGTTTCCCTTGGCTGGGGAGTCTAGAACCAGGGGCCACAGCCTCAGGATAAAGGGTCGGCCATTCAGGACTGAGATGAGAAGAAATTTCTTCACACAGAGGGTGGTGAATCTTTGGAATTCTCTACCCCAGAGGGTTGTGGAGGCTCAGTCATTGGGTATATTCAAAACAGAAGTCGATAGATTTCTGACTAGTAAGGGCATCAAGGGATATGGCGATAGGGCCGGTGAATGGAGTTGAGGCAGAAGATCAGCCATGATCTCATTGAATGGCGGAGCAGGCTCGAAGGGCCGAATGGCCTACTCCTGCTCCTATTTCTTATGTTCTTATGTCCCTCTATGGCAAGTATATCCTTTCTTAGGTAAGGAGACCAAAACTGCACACACTACTCCAGGTGTGGTCTCACCACGGCCCTGTATAACTGGAGTAAGACATCCTTGCTCCTGTACTCAAATCCTCTTGCAATGAAGGCCAACATACCATTTGCCTTCCTAACTGCTTGCTGCACCTGCATGTTTGCTTTCAGTGACTGGTGTACAAGGACACCCAGGTCCCTTTGTACATCAACATTTCCCAATCTATCACCATTTAAATAATACTCTGCCTTTCTGTTTTTTCTACCAAAGTGGATAACTTCACATTTATCCAGGTTATATTGCAGCAGGGTTCATTGGACAGGGATTGGGAGCAGGAACCTGGGCTGATTCACCCCCTCCCTAACCCAGGGGTCACTGGACAGGGATCAGGAGCAGGAACCTGGGCTGATTCACCCCCTCCCTAACCCAGGGATCACTGGACAGGGACCAGGAGCAGGAACCCGGGCTGATTCACCCCCTCCCTAACCCAGGGGTCACTGGACAGGGATCAGGAGCAGGAACCCAGGCTGATTCAAAAATCTATCTATCTCAGCCTTGAATATACTCAAATACTCAGCATCCACAATCCTTTGGGGTAGAGAATTCCAAAGATTCACAACCCTCTGAGTGAAGAAATTCCTCCTCATCTCAGTCTTAAACGGCCGACCCCTGATCCTGAGACTGTGACCCCTAGTTCTAGACACTCCAGCCAGGGGAAACAACCTCTCAGCATCTACCCTGTCAATCCCCTTCAGAATCTTGTATGTTTCAATGAGATCACCTCTCATTCTTCTAAACTCCAGAGAGTATAGACCCATTCTGCACAATCTCTCATCGTAGGACTGCCCTCTTATCCCAGGAATCAATCTAGTGAACCTTTGTTGCACCGCCTCCAAGGCAAGTATATCCTTCCTTAGATCAGGAGACCAAAACTGTGCCCAGTACTCCAGGTGTGGTCTCACCAAGGCCCTGTACAATTGTAGCAAGACTTCCTTACTCTTATACTCCAACCCCCTTGCAATAAAGGCCAACATGCTTTTTGCCTTCCTTATTGCTTGCTGTACCTGCATGCGAGCTTTCTGTGTTTCTTGCACAAGGACACACAAATCTCTCTGATCACCAACATTTGAAAGTTTCTCACCATTTAAAACATATTCTGTTTTTCTATTCTTCCTACCAAAGTGAATAACCTCACATTTCCCTACATTATACTCCATCTGCCCCCTTACTGCCCACTCACTTATCCTGTCTATATCCCTTTGTAGACTCATTGGGCCGAAAATTGATCCCGGGACGCGAGAGTACGCACTGCATACTCTCGCGTATTCCCACTCCAATTGCCGGTTTTCTGCATGCCCTGCGCATGCGCTGAAAACCGGCAATTGCTCTTCCGAAAAGGGGGCGGGGCCGGAGTGCATCGCGTGCGCGCTACAGGCTGCGCGCACGCTGTGCACTTCATGCTTTGGACGCGCAGGTAAGTAGGGAAGATTTTGGAAATGTAAAAAGGAGGAGTAAGACCCGCTTTTAAGAAGGTAAGTAGTGAATTAAGTATTTTTTTGAATTTTTTTTTACAGGTATATCTTTTTTATAGACTTTAAAGACAGGTAAGTTTATTTTTATAACTTTTTAAAAGATTTTAAATTTTTTCAAAAATTTAATTTTTTATTTAAAATGGTTAATTTAATTAACTATACTTATTTTATTAATGTGATGGTTTTTTTTTTTAATTTAATTGAGGTTTAGCTGTTATTTTGGGGGGGTGTAAGATTCATAGATTCCACAGCCATGCTGTGAGACTTATGAATGGAAGATGGTGTGCTGCCATTGGTTCTAACTGAGTCACGTGATCCCACAGCTCGCACGAATTCACTACGCCGCTGGGATACGCAAGCCCAGCACAGCTGATGTCTGGAACATCAAGTTCGTGCGAGCTGGATCAGAAAAAGCATAAGCGAGGTGAGACATCGCGGGGAAGGCTTACCCCCGCGGGAACAGAGCGAGATCAATTTCTGGGCCTTTGTGTTCTCCTCACAGCTCACTGTCCAACCTAGCTTTGTATCATCAGCAAACTTGGATACATTACACTCGGTCTCTTCATCTAGGTCATTAATATAGACTGTAAATAGCAGAGGCCCCAATCTACACAATCTCTCATCGTGATAATGACCAGATAATCTGGGTGTTTTTTTTAATGTAATGTTGGTTGAGGGATAAATATTGGCCAAAATGATTTAGATATGAATGTAGGAGGTATGATCAGTAAGTTTGCAGATGACACGAAAATTGGTGGAGTGGTAAATAGCGAGGAGGGAAGCCTCAGGCTACAGGACGATATAGATGGGTTGGTCAGATGGGCAGAACAGTGGCAAATGGATTTTAACCCTGAAAAGTGTGAGGTGATGCATTTTGGGAGGACTAACAAGGCAAGGGAATACACAGTGAATGGTAGGACCCTAGGAAGGACAGAGGATCAGAGGGACCTTGGTGAGCATGTACATAGATCCCTGAAGGCAGCAGGACAGGTAGATAAGGTGGTTAAAAAGGCATATGGGATACTTGCCTTCATTAGCCGAGGCATAGACTATAAGAGCAGGGAGGTTATGATGGAGCTGTACAAAATGCTAGTTAGGCCACAGCTGGAATACTGTGTGCAGTTCTGGTCGCCACACTATAGGAAGGATGTGATTGCACTGGAGAGGGTGCAGAGGAGATTCACCAGGATGTTACCTGGGCTGGAGCGCTTCAGCTATGAAGAGAGACTGGACAGGCTGGGGTTGTTTTCCTTAGAGCAGAGAAGGCTGAGGGGGGACCTGATTGAGGTGTACAAAATTATGAGGGGTATGGATAGGGTAGATAGAAAGGAACTTTTCCCCTTAGTAGAGGGGTCAATAACCAGGGGGCATAGTTTCAAGGTAAGGGGCAGGAGGTTTAGAGAGGATTTGAGGAAAAACTTTTTCACCCAGAGTGTGGTTGGAATCTGGAACTCACTGCCTGAAAGGGTGGTAGAGGCAGGAAACCTCACAACATTCAAGAAGCATTGAGATGAGCACTTGAAACGCCATAGCATACAAGGCTACGGACCAAGTGCTGGAAAATGGGATTAGAATAGATGGGGCTTGATGGCCGGGGCGGACACGATGGGCCGAAGGGCCTCTTTCTGTGCTGTATTACTCTATCACTCTATGGGGTAAAAATTAGGTCGCGCCCCATTTGGGGCGCAAATATCGTCTGGACGCAAATATTAGCGCCTGGCGCTAATTATCGCCACTGACTGGAAACTTCACTTTTACCGCCCCGGGAGGTGAGTGGAGCGCTAAATCAGGCGCTTCACACCTGTCTTAAGGCGCAAAGGCCAAGGAGTGAGGCGCTAACTCAGAGCGCTGGCGAAGCTCATGTAATGTCAGTCAGCAATGGAACACACACACAATGGCACGGGCCAGTTCTTAAAGGGGATGGTTAATCTTGCTTTCCATCCACATCCTGTTCATTGCAGCCTTGAATCTCGGCCTGGAGAGACTTGCACATCAAATGTGCTGGAAAGAACAATGGAGAGTACCAGGCAAAGAGCTCAGAGTGCAGCACCCACAGTCTCTGCTAAATCGATACAAGGAATGGCAAATCAAAATGAACCTGCAAAGTGCTGCTCAGTACCCAAAACTCCTTCACACCACGTTGAATCTCTTCAGAAGTCTCTCCCTCTCTCTCTCAGAATGCGTAGTTCAAAAATGGCACCAACAATAAAAGGCAGGAAGCGGTCACCTTTAAATAGCGCTCCCCCTTTCCCTTCATGACTGCAGAACGCTCCCCTCAACCTGTCGTTGCTAGCGTCAGGCGGTAAGGCAGGGGGCGCCACTCAATTTCCGCTCCGGGGTGCCACAAGGGCGTTGCACCATGGAATGACGTCACAATCTGCGCGCGCAGGTGGTCGCAGCGGTAAAGTTTAGCGCCGCCGCACAATGTCTAGTTAAGTTCCCGAGCGGCGCAAACATCGCTGCGCCCGGGCGTTAGCGGCTTTGCGCCCCATTAGCGCCCTCTTAAGGCGCTAACGGGAGGCACAACCAATTGAATTTTTACCCCTATGACTCTAGTATACCGGGGATAACTCCCCTGCTCTTCTTCGAAATAGTGCCATGGGATCTTTTGCATCCACCTAAGAGAGAAGACGGGGCCTCGGTTTAACGTCTCATCTGAAAGACGTTAAACCGAATTGAAAGTAATTGGCAAAAGAACGAGAGGGGGAAATGAGGAGCAATTTCTTCACACAGAGGGTTGTGTACGAAAGGTTGATATTTAGAGATATTTAGTAGATGAGAATCATATATGTATAACTTCAAGTGTAGTCATTGACCAAATAATATTACCCATAATTAATCCTGGGTAACTAGAAAGCTAAGACTTGTTCAAAATGCAGCTGCGAGGACAGTCCAAAGCAGTTTTGACTAAGTTTTGATAACAAACAGCCACAGACTGCGAGTGAAGGTTAAATTGCTAAGAAAAACATATTATAGAAACATAGAAGCATAGCAGATAGGAGCAGGAGTAGGCCATTCAGCCCCTCGAGCCTGCTCCGCCATTCAATGCGATCATGGCTGATCATCCAAACTCAGTACCCTGTCCCTGCTTTCTCCCCATATCCCTTGATCCCCTTAGCCTTAAGAAATATATCTAACTCCTTCTTGAATATATTTAATGAATTGGCCTCTACTGCCTTCTGTGGTAGAGAATTCCACAGGTTCACCACTCTCTGGGTGAAGAAATTCCTCCTCATCTCAGTCCTAAATGGCTTACCCCTTATCCTTAGACTGTGACCCCTGGTTCTGGACTCCCCGGCCATCGGGAACATCCTTCCTGCATCTAGTCTGTCTAGTCCTGTTAGAATTTTATAAGTTTCAATGAGATCCCCTCTCATTCTTCTAAACTCCAGCGAGTATAAGCCCAATCGACCCAATCTCTCCTCATACGTCATTCCTGCCATCCCAGGTATCAGCCTGGTGAATCTTCGCTGCACTCCCTCCATGGCAAGAACATCCTTCCTCAGATAATGCTGAATAGAACTTAGAATTCACTTAACAAAACTAATTGCAACAATATTTAAAGGATAATTAGTACAAATTCCAATAAAATGAGAGAGATCATGGAGGTAAGGCATTTATCTGGTAGATTAAAGTGAGATAGTTTGGATACCTCAAGACAAGTGAAACAGCGCAGATATGGGCCCTTGGTATAAAGGCCTTGTACCAGGGAAGTGTCGGGGGTGGTGGTTTGTGTCAGCTTTACCTCTGACTTCTGAGCAGTTCGAATCGCTCCCACCCCCTTGGTTCTAGACCTTGGACTTATTTGGGGGTTGTGATACAAAAGGTGCAGCAGACAACTGAGTTTGATGAAAGAACTTCAATCTTTATTAAAAAGGTAAGACACAAATAATAACACTCTCATCACTCTAAAGGTGGGGAACACTTCGGTACAAGCGAGGGAAATGACAGTAGAACAATACTTCACCCCTCCCAACCCCACTTTATTCGCTAAGTTAGATTTTGAAGGACCAGGGATAATGCTCACCAATCCTTTGACAGTTGGGCTAAATCGCGGTTTTGGGGTTCGCTGTTTATGGCGGTTAGTGTCTGCTGTACCCCGTACGCGGTAGAGGACTTCACCTGGGTCTCTGGTCAGTCTTCGTGAGTCCGCTGATGCGGTAGGATGTCGTTTTGGATTTATCTGGGGAGTACCCAATTTCTTTGGTTTAGCAGTAGGGCTTAGAGTCTTTGGGGAAAATCTTACCCAGGGGTAAGTCAGGAATAGTTTGTAGTGTGGAAACTTTGCGGTTCTTCGGGTTTTTCTTCCCTGGAGTTGGTCTTTGTTGGGCGTCGGTGGCCTGCTATTCCCCGGTCAGTCGGCGGTAATGCGCGGTTGTTGGTTTCTTGAGGCCTTTGGTTTCCGCGATGGCTTTAGGCCTTGTTTGGTGTGTCGGTCGACCTCGTGGAGCCGTCGGTGACTTGTTGCTGCTTGTTGCTCCGGGTGACTGTGTTGGGGCCGTTGTTGGAGGTCCGTCGAGGTGGTGTCTTCGCGAGCTGGACTCAGGTGTGTCTGAGTGGTGAGCGATGCCGACTCGCTTCCAGCTCGGGTCTTCTTCTCCTTGGTCTCTCCTCCTTCTGATGACCACCGGCTGCGACTGACTGCTCGACCCAACGACTTTGAACTGTGCTTTCACTCTGGTGTGTGCTTGGTGGGCCTTCAATTATACAGAATTGAAGTGGCCTTATCTACCCGCCAAATCTACTCAGTTCATTGTCTAGTTTTGGTGGGCTCGTAAATCGGTAACGACTTACTAGCGCGTTAACTGGGTTTTTAACAGGCCTTCAATCTCACCCATTGAACATGGTCTTATCTACCCGCCAAATCTGCTCAGTTCATTGTCTGAATTTTGGCGGGCCTGTTACTAGTAACTGCTCTGTAATTGTCAGATGGGTTTTGGGATGGTTTGCATCCTGTCGATCTCCTTGGCTGATCATTGGTGATTGGTTTCATGTTTTGGGTTTCTAGGCTGGACTCAGTCTTTTCTATAGAATGGTCCTGAGTGATTTGTATTATGCATGTTTTCTGATGGGCCCTGTAATCGGTTTGATGGGGCCTGTTGTTTTGGGTGGGATTGTCTCCTCCTAGGGTCTATTGTCAAAATGTTAATGCTTGCTGGGGCTTTTAGTGAGGTCATCCCGGTTCCCCAGACAGTGCAATTAACTGCAATACCCAAAACCTGCTTTTACAGAGGTTGCACCCACCTTCTTTTCACAACCTTTTCTCCCTTTACAGGCCCAGACATAGTTTTAAAATGCCAAAACTTGGTTTTTGGTCTTACAGTCTCTTAGGTTAGGCCCCAATACAATATTATCACTCTGAGGTCGTTCCAAAGTCCTTTTTCCTTAGGATTTGGGGATCTGCAAATTTTGGAAACCTTACAAAGCTAGAAATGAAAGAGATAAAGTAAATTCCAGTGGGGTGAAAAACTATAAAGAAGATAACACTAAACATGGCAAAGTTGGTGGAAAAATACTGGAAAGGCGGGAGGCGACCTTAGTCTGAGTGACAATGGTATTTTGACAATTAGAACCAATTATAAAAGGTGATTTTGTTAAAGACCATATATGCACACTGGCTAAACCAACTGTTGATAAGAAAAGGGTTAAAACCACGATACTCAAAGAACAACTTCACACAGACCTACTGCGAGGACAAAGGAACAGACTTAAGATGACGTCATCTGTGTCCCAGAGGTTCCAGAGAGCAAGGGCTGCGAGCTACTCGTTAAAACTATCGCCTAATATTAAGTGACATGGATCTCGTCATTCATGTATGAAATAATACTGGGCGGCCTGCTGGTGGCGCTGTCCAGGGAGAGTATAAATACTTGGGCATGGGCCCAGCTTGCTTAGGACATCCCTCAACAGGAACTAGTGAAGGACACAACTAGATCTCCATGTTGGAAAACAGTTGATTAAAGCTTTGTTTAACGCTTCGACCAAGTGCCTCGTAGTTATCTTACGTCATTAAGTATATTACGCTGTAAGATTAATATATCTTGATCTATTGAAACATAGAAACATAGAAGATAGGAGCAGGAGTAGGCCATTCGGCCCCTCGAGCCTGCTCCGCCATTCGATGAGATCATGGCTGATCATCCAAACTCAGTACCCTGTACCTGCCTTCTCCCCATATCCCTTGATACCTTTAGCTTTAAGAAATATATCTAACTCATCCTTGAATATATTTAATGACTTGGCCTCAACTACCTTCTGTGGTAGAGAATTCCACAGGTTCACCACTCTCTGGGTGAAGAAATTCTTCCTTATTTCTGTCCTAAATGGCTTACCCCTTATCCTTAGACTGTGACCCCTGGTTCTGGACTCTCCGACCATCGGGAACATTCTTCCTGCATCTAGTTTGTCCAGACCTGTCAGAATATTATATGTTTCGATGAGATCCCCTCTCATTCTTCTATACTCCAGCGAGTATAAGCCCAATCGACCCAATCTCTCCTCATATGTCATTCCTGCCATCCCAGGTATCAGCCTTGTGAATCTTCGCTGAACTCCTTCCATGGCAAGAACATCCTTCCTCAGATAAGGCGACCAAAACTGCACACAGTACTCAAGGTGTGGTCTCACCAAGGCCCTGTACAACTGCAGCAGGACATCCCTGTTCCTATACTCAAACCCTCTCGCTATGAAGGCCAACAAACCATTTGCCTTCTTCACCGCCTGCTGCACCTGCATGCTTACCTTCAGCGACTGGTGCACAAGGACACCCAGGTCTCGTTGCTCAAACATACTGGCTGCTGCCTATTGGTGTCTTGTCCAGGAGCTCAGAGATCGTTTAAGATCTTACAGTTGTGAAGATCTGGAACACAGGGTAGTGAAACAGATTCCTTGGGAACCGTGAGGTTATGCTGCAACTGTACAGGACCTTGGTGAGACCACATTTGGAATATTGTGTGCAGTTCTGGTCACCTCACTATAGGAAGGACGTGGAAGCATTGGAAAGAGTGCAAAGGAGATTTACCAGGATGCTGCCTGGTTTGGGGGGGAGGTCTTATGAGGAAAGATTGAGGGAGTTGGGGCTTTTCTCTTTAGAGCGGAGGAGGATGAGAGGCGACTTAATAGAGGTTTATAAGATGATGAGGGGGATAGATAGAGTGGATGTTCAGAGACTATTTCCTCGGGTAGAGGCAGCTGTTACAAGGGCGCATAACTATAAGGTGCATGGGGGGAGATATAGAAGGGATGTCCGAGGTAGATTCTTTACTCAGAGAGTGGTTGGGGTGTGGAATGGACTGCCTGCTGTGATAGTGGAGTCGGACACTTTAGGAACTTTCAAGCGGTTATTGGATAAGCACATGGAGCACACCAGAGTGATAGGGAGTGTGATAGCTTGATCGTGGTCTCGGACAATGCTCGGCACAACATCGAGGGCCGAAGGGCCTGTACTGTGCTGTACTGTTCTATGTTCTATGTTCTAAATGAGAATTGGACCTGTGCTTTGAAGGGGACGAACTTGCTGGGTTAGGAGGAGAAAGCTGGGAGGTGGGATTAAACTGGACAGCACCTTTACCGTAGTAAAACGTCCCAAGGCGCTGCACGGGAGTATTATAAGACAAAAAAAAATGTGACACCGAGCCACATAAGGACAAATTCGGTCAGGTGACTAAAAGCTTGGTCAAAGAGGTAGGTTTTAAGGAGCGTCTTCAAGGAGGAAAGAGAGGTAGCGAGGTGGAGAGGTTTAGCTGGGAATTCCAGAACTTAGGGCCCAGGCAACAGAAGGCACGGCCACCAAATGTTGAGCGATTATAATCAGGGATGCTCAAGAGGGCAGAATTAGAGGAGCGCAGATATCTCGGGGGGTTGTGGGGCTGAAGGAGATTAGAGAGATAGGAAGGGGCGAGGCCATGGAGGGATTTGAAAACAAGGATGAGAATTTTGAAATCGAGGTGCTGCTTAACCGGGAGCCAGTGTAGGTCAGCGAGCACAGGGGAGATGGGTGAACGGGACTTGGTGCGAGTTAGGACACGGGCAGCCCAGTTTTGGATGGCCTCAAGTTGACATAGGGTGGAATGTGGGAGGCCGGCCAGGAGAGCGTTGGAATAGTCAAGTCTAGAAGTAACAAAGGCATGGATGAGGGTTTCAGCAGCGGATGAGAGGAGGCAAGGGCGGAGACGGGCGATGTTACGGAGGTGGAAGTAGGCGGCCTTTGTTATGCTGCGGATATGTGGTCGGAGGCTCACTTCAGGGTCACATATGACACCAATGTTGTGAACAGTGTGGTTCAGCCTCAGACAGATGTTAGAGAGAGGGATGGAGTCTGTGGCTGGGGAACGGTGTTGGTGGCAGGGACCGAAAACAACGGCTTCGGTCTTCCCAATATTTAATTGGAGAAAATTTTTGCTCATCCAGTATCATAACCTGCCGAGCAATCAATGTTACAGGCAAATTGTTTATGAGCGTGTGGGGAGTCTGTCAACTGAGCTGGGCATTGTCTGTGCTTTCCATTTCAGATCATAACATATATAAGTTTCTCCTCATCTCAGTTTTGAAAGAGCAGCCCCTTATTCTAAGATTATGCCCCCTAGTTCTAGTTTCACCCATCCTTGGGAACATCCTCCCCGCATCCACCCGATCCAACCCCTTCACAATCTTATATGTTTCAATAAGATCGCCTCTCATTCTTCTGAACTCCAATGAGTAGAGTCCCAATCTACTCAACCTCTCCTCGTATGACCACCCTCTCATCCCCGGGATTAACTGAGTGAACCTTCTTTGTACTGCCTCGAGAGCAAGGATGTCTTTTCTTAAGTAATGTCTCTCAATGTCTCTTAACCTCTCCTGCCTTCCAGCCTATCACAGACCTTCCCTTTAGTTCTTTCCCCCCTTTCCCCGCCCCTACACTTGCTTAAAAACCTGTTCCATCTCCAGCTCTTTCCAGTTCTGACGAAGGGTCATCGACCTGAAACGTTGACTCTGTTTCTCTCTCTTCACAGATGCTGCCTGACCTGCTGAGTGTCTCCAGCATTGTCTCTTTTTATTTCAGATTTCCAGCATCCGCAGGATTTTCTTTTTTGCATTGTGCGATGTCAGTGCTTTGATCGGACTTCGGGTTTTCGGGGGATCGGAGGAGAAGAGGGGAGGGTGTGGGCGTACAAGAGGGCAAATTAATTCCCGGAAGTCTCAAGGGTTTGCCTCTCGAGGCAGAGTCTCGCGAATAACATCGACACAGCGACGTGGAGAGTCCTGGCTGTCTTACCTTTGCCAGTCGAAGCGTCCTCGTGGCAGTTAATGAAGCGCTTTCGGCGGCTGCGCACACGGGCGCGCTGCGGAGCGGGTGGCGAGGGGAGTGGCGAGGGAATCCAAAATGGGCGAGTGGCCGTCAACGCAGGGCTAAACCGCCAATTAACGTCACGCTCCAGCCGGCGATCGCAGGCGACGGCAGCGCCGCCGACCTGACGGAGATGGTGGCTGCCGCGAGAACCACTGGCAGCGGGTGAAAGCGGGGCGGCCGCCATTTTCTCTCCCGAAAGGGGCCGTTAGGGCCAGCGGTGAGAGCGCGGGTTTTGAGCCCGATGATTCCAATAGTCACTGGACAGGGTTCAGGTTGATTCACCCGCTCTCCCTAATCCAGGTCCAATGAGGCCAATTGTAGGCTCCTATAACACTCCCCGCCCTCCCCGCCCCCCGCCCCCCCCCGCCCACCTGGGTGAGATCAGCTAACGGTACAGGCCGGGAATGGAGCCTGGGCCTTTCCTGCCCTGTGTGTGTGGGGGGCTCAGTCCCACACTGGGTGAGATCAGGCTAACTCAGCACAGGCCGGGGATGGAGCCTGGGCCTTTCCTAATCTGTGAGTGTGGGGCTCAGTACCACACCGGGTGAGGATCAGGCTAACTCAGCACAGGCCGGGGATGGAGCCTGGGACTTTCCTGCTCTGTGTGTGTGGGGGGCTCAGTCCCACACTGGGTGAGATCAGGCTAACTCAGCACAGGCCGGTGATGGAGCCTGGGCCTTTCCTGCCCTGTGTGTGTGGGAGGCTCAGTCCCACACCGGGTGTGAGATCAGGCTCACTCAGCACAGGCCGGGAATGGAGCCTGGGCCTTTCCTGCTCTGTGTGTGTGTGTGGGGGGACTCAGTCCCACACCGAGTCAGTCAGGGTAAACCAGCCCATGGCTGATAACGTGACAGTTGGGTCGTACTGTGGCTATTTGGCTCCTTTCCCTCACTCACAAAGAATCCAGGATTAACCTGCTGCTGGGCCCCGATTTGGAGAGCTAAGCAGTTAAGTGTCTTTAAAAGAGCATTAGTGTCCTCGGGGTTGGGGGGAGGGGGGTCTGTGCTGAGGCCGAGGGGATTACAGACACACATCGCCAGGACCGGCTACTTTTAACTCCCTAACATCGCCCGTCTCCGCCACACCTCACCCCGTCCACTGCTGAGTCCCTCGTCCGTGACCTTTGCTACCTCCAGACTCCACGACACCAACGCTCTCCCGGCCGGCCTCCCACCTGACAGCCGACAATAAATTGAGCTCATCCGAAAAACACTTTCTGCCCCATATCCTAACTCGCACCACTGCCCGTTCACCCATCATCACCCCTGTGCTCGCTGACCGACATCGGCACCCGGTCTCTGGCAATGCCTCGACTTTATAAAAAGACAACGGCTTCAGTCGTCCCAATATTCAGCCCACCCTCGATCAGCTCCGACGGACGGGTCGCATCGTCCGAATGCCCGATACGAGACTCCTGAAAACAAGCGCTCGACTCGGAGCTCCGACACGGCAAGAGAGCCCCAGGTGGGCAGAGGAAACGCTTCAAGGACACCCTCAAAGCCTCCTTGAAAAAATGCAACATCCCCACCGACACCTGGGAATCCCTGGCCCAAGACCAGAGCACAAAGTGGAGGAGAAGCATCCGGGAAGGCACCAAACACCTCGAGTCTCTTCGCCGGGAGCAAGCGGAAGCCAAGCGCAGGCAGCGCAAGGAGCGCACGTCAGCCCAAGCACCCCACCACCCTGCCCCTTCAACCACCGTCTGCCCAACCTGTGACAGAGACTGTAGGTCCCGCATTGGACTCATCAGTCACCTGAGAACTCATTTTTAGTGTGGAAGCAAGTCATCCTCGGTTCCGAGGGACTGCCGGAGAAGAAGAGGAAGAGATTCAGTATTGGATGTTGGACAAGCAGTCTGACAACTTCGAGACACACACACACACAAGCACACACCCGCACATTGACACTCGCACACAAACACACCCACTGACACAGCCGGAAAATCCAAACCAGATACGCGCACACACACGCACACACTCTCTGCGGGGTCACAGAATGCTTTTTAATCCCTCCCATCTGCCCAGCCAAGAGCTGACTGATCTCAGCTTTGAAAAGCTTTGCTCCGTCTGTGTGTCTGTGTGTGTGTGTGTGTGTGAGGGAGAGAGAGGGGTTCAGCAAAATCCTCTTGCTGGATGCATTACGCACACGTCTGTCAACCTTTATTCATCTCATCTCACAATCCCCGCTGACACCTCCCTCCCCATCACTAACAAGGGAGCCCAGAGACAGGGGCTGAGAAAGACAAACACACACACCACGAATACAGCAACCGAAGTAAGTCAATAATTCAAGGCTCAATGATTCACCTGTAGTTCATCAATACAGGAACTGAGAGAGTTTGATGGGACAGTGTAGAGGGAGCTTTACTCTGTATCTAACCCGTGCTGTACCTGCCCTGGGAGTGTTAGACGGGACAGTGTAGAGGGAGCTTTACTCTGTATCTAACCCATGCTGTACCTGCCCTGGGAGTGTTTGATGGGACAGTGTAGAGGGAGCTTTACTCTGTATCTAACCCGTGCTGTACCTGCCCTGGGAGTGTTTGATGGGACAGTGTAGAGGGAGCTTCACTCTGTATCTACCCTGTGCTGTACCTGCCCTGGGAGTGTTTGATGGAACAGTGTAGAGGGAGCTTTACTCTGTATCTACCCTGTGCTGTACCTGCCCTGGGAGTGTTTGATGGGACAGTGTAGAGGGAGCTTTACTCTGTATCTAACCCAGGCTGTACCTGCCCTGGGAGTGTTTGATGGAACAGTGTAGAGGGAGCTTTACTCTGTATCTAACCCGTGCTGTACCTGCCCTGGGAGTGTTAGACGGGACAGTGTAGAGGGAGCTTTACTCTGTATCTAACCCATGCTGTACCTGCCCTGGGAGTGTTTGATGGGACAGTGTAGAGGGAGCTTCACTCTGTCTCTAACCCGTGCTGTACCTGCCCTGGGAGTGTTTGATGGGACAGTGTAGAGGGAGCTTTACTCTGTACCTAACCCGTGCTGTACCTGCCCTGGGAGTGTTTGATGGGACATTGTAAAGGGAGCTTTACTCTGTATCTAACCCGTGCTGTACCTGCCCTGGGAGAGTTTGATGGGGCAGTGTAGAGGGAGCTTTACTCTGTATCTAACCCGTGCTGTACCTGTCCTGGGAGTGTTTGATGGGACAGTGTAGAGGGAGCTTTACTCTGTATCTAACCCGTGCTGTACCTGCCCTGGGAGTGTTTGATGGGACAGTGCAGAGGGAGCTTTACTCTGTATCTAACCCGTGCTGTACCTGCCCTGGGAGTGTTTGATGGAACAGTGTAGAGGGAGCTTTACTCTGTATCTAACCCCGTGCTGTGCCTGCCCTGGGAGTGTTTGATGGGACAGTGTAGAGGGAGCTTTAATCTGTATCTAACCCGTGCGGTACCTGCCCTGGGAGTGTTTGATGGGACAGTGTAGAGGGAGCTTTACTCTGTATCTAACCCGTGCTGTACCTGCCCTGGGAGTGTTTGATGGGACAGTGTAGAGGGAGCTTTACTCTGTATCTAACCCGTGCTGTACCTGCCCTGGGAGTGTTTGATGGGACAGTGTAGAGGGAGCTTTACTCTGTATCTAACCCGTGCTGTACCTGCCCTGGGAGTGTTTGATGGAACAGTGTATAGGGAGCTTTACTCTGTATCTAACCCGTGCTGTACCTGCCCTGGGAGTGTTTGATGGGACAGTGTAGAGGGAGCTTTACTCTGTATCTAACCCGTGCTGTACCTGCCCTGGGAGTGTTTGATGGGACAGTGCAGAGGGAGCTTTACTCTGTATCTAACCCGTGCTGTACCTGCCCTGGGAGTGTTTGATGGAACAGTGTAGAGGGAGCTTTACTCTGTATCTAACCCCGTGCTGTGCCTGCCCTGGGAGTGTTTGATGGGACAGTGTAGAGGGAGCTTTAATCTGTATCTAACCCGTGCGGTACCTGCCCTGGGAGTGTTTGATGGGACAGTGTAGAGGGAGCTTTACTCTGTATCTAAGCCGTGCTGTACCTGCCCTGGGAGTGTTTGATGGGACATTGTAGAGGGAGCTTTACTCTGTATCTAACCCGTGCTGTACTTGCCCTGGGAGAGTTTGATGGGGCAGTGTAGAGGGAGCTTTACTCTGTATCTAACCCGTGCTGTACCTGTCCTGGGAGTGTTTGATGGGACAGTGTAGAGGGAGCTTTATTCTGTATCTAACCCGTGCTGTACCTGCCCTGGGAGTGTTTGATGGGACAGTGTAGAGGGAGCTTTACTCTGTATCTAACCCCAGGCTGTACCTGCCCTGGGAGTGTTTGATGGGACAGTGCAGAGGGAGCTTTACTCTGTATCTAACCCGTGCTGTACCTGCCCTGGGAGTGTTTGATGGAACAGTGTAGAGGGAGCTTTACTCTGTATCTAACCCCGTGCTGTGCCTGCCCTGGGAGTGTTTGATGGGACAGTGTAGAGGGACCTTAACTCTGTATCTAACCCGTGCTTTACTTGCCCTGGGAGCGTTTGATGGGACAGTGTAGAGGGAGCTTTACTCTGTATCTAACCCCGTGCTGTACCTGTCCTGGGAGTGTTTGATGGGACAGTGTAGAGGGAGCTTTACTCTGTATCTAACCCGTACTGTACCTGCCCTGGGAGTGTTTGATGGGGCAGTGTAGAGGGAGCTTTACTCTGTATCTAACCCGTGCTGTACCTGCCCTGGGAGTGTTTGATGGGACAGTGTAGAGGGAGCTTTACTCTGTATCTAACCCCAGGCTGTACCTGCCCTGGGAGTGTTTGATGGGACAGTGTAGAGGGACCTTAACTCTGTATCTAACCCGTGCTGTACCTGTCCTGGGAGTGTTTGATGGGACAGTGTAGAGGGAGCTTTACTCTGTATCTCACCCGTGCTGTACCTGCCCTGGGAGTGTTTGATGGGACAGTGTAGAGGGAGCTTTACTCTGTATCTAACCCCAGGCTGTACCTGCCCTGGGAGTGTTTGATGGGACAGTGTAGAGGGACCTTAACTCTGTATCTAACCCGTGCTGTACCTGCCCTGGGAGTGTTTGATGGGACAGTGTAGAGGGAGCTTTACTCTGTATCTAACCCGTGCTGTACCTGCCCTGGGAGTGTTTGATGGGACAGTGTAGAGGGAGCTTTACTCTGTATCTAACCCCAGGCTGTACCTGCCCTGGGAGTGTTTGATGGGACAGTGTAGAGGGACCTTAACTCTGTATCTAACCCGTGCTGTACCTGCCCTGGGAGTGTTTGATGGGACAGTGCAGAGGGAGCTTTACTCTGTATCTAACCCGTGCTGTACCTGCCCCGGGAGTGTTTGATGGGACAGTGTCGAGGGAGCTTTGCTCTGTATCTAACCCGTGCTGTACCTGCCCTGGGAGTGTTTGATGGAACAGTGTAGAGGGAGCTTTACTCTGTATCTAACCCGTGCTGTACCTGCCCTGGGAGTGTTTGATTGGACAGTGTAGAGGGAGCTTTACTCTGTATCTAACCCCAGGCTGTACCTGCCCTGGGAGTGTTTGATGGAACAGTGTAGAGGGAGCTTTACTCTGTATCTAACCCGTGCTGTACCTGCCCTGGGAGTGTTTGATTGGACAGTGTAGAGGGAGCTTTACTCTGTATCTAACCCGAGCTGCACCTGCCCTGGGAGTGTTTGATGGGACATTGTAGAGGGAGCTTTACTCTGTATCTAACCCGTGCTGTACCTGCCCTGGGAGTGTTTGATGGGACAGTGTAGAGGGAGCTTTACTCTGTATCTAACACCGTGCTGTACCTGCCCTGGGAGTGTTTGATGGGACAGTGCAGAGGGAGCTTTACTCTGTATCTAACCCGTGCTGTACCTGCCCTGGGAGTGTTTGATGGGATAGTGTAGAGGGAGAATTACTCTGTATCTAACCCGTGCTGTACCTGCCCTGGGAGTGTTTGATGGGACAGTGTAGAGGGAGCTTTACTCTGTATCTAACCCGTGCTGTACCTGCCCTGGGAATATTTGAAGGGTCAGTGTAGAGAGAGCTTTAATCTGTATCTAACCCATGTTGTAACTGCCAATGGAGTTTTTGATGGGACAGTGTAGAGGGAGCTTTGCTCTGTATCTAACCCGTGCTTTACCTGCCCTGGGAGTGTTTGATGGGACAGTGTAGAGGGGGCTTTACTCTGTATCTAATCCCGTGCTGTACCTGCCCTAGTAGTGTTTGATGGGACAGTGTAGTGGGAGCTTTACTCTGTATCTAACCACATGATGTACCTGCCCTGGGGGTATTAGATGGGACAGATTAGTGTGAGCTTTATTTTGTATCTAACCCGTGCTGTACCTGCCCTGGAAGTGTTTGATGGGACAGTGGAGAGGGAGCTTTACTCTGTATGTAACCCGTGCTGTACATGCCCTGGGAGTGTTTGATGGGACAGTGTGAAGGGAGGTTTACTCTGTATCTAACCCTGTGCTGTACCTGCCCTGGGAGTGTTTGATGGGACAGTGTAGAGGGAGCTTTACTCTGTATCTAACCCTGTGCTGTACCTGCCCTGGGAGTGTTTGATGGGACAGTGTAGAGGGAGTTTTACTCTGTATCTAACCCGTGCTGGACCTGCCCTGGGAGTATTTGAAGGGGCAGTGCAGAGAGAGATTTACTCTGTATCTAACCCGTGCTGTACCTGCCCTGGGAATGTTTGATGGGACGGTGTAGAGGGAGCTTTACTCTGGATCTAACCCATGCTGTACCTGCCCTGGGAATGTTTGATGGGACAGTGTAGAGGGAGCTTTACTCTGTATCTAACCCGTGCTGTACCTGCCCTGGGGGTGTTACAGTGAGGGGTGTGGATATACCAGAAATTGTTACAGTGAGGGGTGTGGGTTATATCAGTTTGTGACAGTGATGATGGATATATCAGAGATTATTACAGTGAGGGTTGTGGAGTATATCAGAGTGTTACAGTGAGGGTTGTGGAGTATATCAGAGTGTTACAGTGAGGGATGTGGGGTATATCAGTCTGTTACAGTGAGGGGTGTGGGGTATATCAGTGTTAAAGTGAGGGGGTGGGGTATATCAGTGTTACAGTGAGGGTTGTGGGGTATATCAGAGAATTACAGTGAGGAGTGTGGGGTATATCAGTGTTACAGTGAGGGGTGTGGGATATATCAGAGTGGTACAGTGAGGGGTGTGGGGTATATCAGTGTGTTACAGTGAGGGGTGTGGGGTATATCAGTGTGTTACAGTGAGGGGTGTGGGGTATATCAGAGTGTTACAGTGAGGGGTGTGGTGTATATCAGTGTTACAGTGAGGTGTGTTGGTTATATCAGTGTGTTACAGTGAGGTGTGTGGTGTATATCAGTGTTACAGTGAGGGGTGTGGGGTATATCAGTGTTAAAGTGAGGGGTGTGGGGTATATCAGTGTTACAGTGAGGTGTGTTGGTTATATCAGTGTGTTACAGTGAAGGGTGTGGGGTATATCAGTGTGTTACAGTGAGGGGTGTGAGGTATATCAGTGTTAAAGTGAGGGGTGTGGGGTATATCAGTGTGTTACAGAGAAGTGTGTGGGGTATATCAGTGTGACAGTGAGGGGTGTGGGGTATATCAGTGTTACAGTGAGGGGTGTGGGGTATATCAGAGTGTTACAGTGAGGGGGGTGAGGTATATCAGTGTTACAGTGAGGGGTGTGGGGTATATCAGTGTGTTACAGAGAAGTGTGTGGGGTATATCAGTGTGACAGTGAGGGGTGTGGGGTATATCAGTGTTACAGTGAGGGGTGTGGGTTATATCAGTGTTACAGTGAGGGGTGTGGTGTATATCAGTGTGTTACAGTGAGGGGTGTGGGGTATATCAGTATGTTACAGTGAGGGGTGTGGGGTATATCAGTGTGTTACAGTGAGGGGTGTGGGTTATATCAGTGTTACAGTGAGGGGTGTGGGGTTTATCAATGTGTTACAGTGAGGGGTGTGGGGTATATCAGTGTGTTACAGTGAGGGGTGTGGGTATATCAGTGTTACAGTGAGGGGTGTGGGGTATATTAGAGTGTTACAGTGAGGGGTGTGGCGTATATCAGAGTGTTACAGTGAGGGATGTGGGGTATATCAGAATGTTACAGTGAGGTGTGGTGTATATCAGTGTGTTACAGTTAAGGGTGTGGGGTATATCAGTGTTACAGTGAGGGGTGTGGGGTATATCAGAGTGTTACAGTGAGGGGTGTGGAGTATATCAGTTTTACAGTGAGGAGTGTGGGGTTTATCAGAGTGTTACAGTGAGGGGTGTGGGGTATATCAGTTTGTTACAGTGAGGGGTGTGGGGTATATCAGTGTTACAGTGAGGGGTGTGGGGTATATCAGTGTGTTACAGTGAGGGGTGTGGATTATATCAGTGTGTTACAGTGAGGGGTGTGGTGTATATCAGTTTTACAGTGAGGGGTGTGGGGTATATCAGAGTGTTACAGTGAGGGGTGTGGGGTATATCAGTGTTACAGTGAGGGGTGTGGGGTATATCAGTGTTACAGTGAGGGGTGTGGGCTATATCAGTGTTACAGTGAGGGGTGTGGGGTATATCAGTGTTACAGTGTGGGGTGTGGTGTATATCAGTGTGTTACAGTGAGGGGGGTGGGGTATATCAGTCTGTTACAGTGAAGGTGTGGGGTATATCAGAGTGTTACAGTGAGGGGTGTGGGTATATCAGAGTATTACAGTGATGGGTGTGGGGTATATCAGAATGTTACAGTGAGAGGTGTGGGGTATATCAGTGTTACAGTGAGGGGTGTGGGGTATATCAGTGTGTTACAGTGAGGGGTGTGGGGTATATCAGTGTTACAGTGAGGGGTGTGGGTTATATCAGAGTCCAGGTTCGGATCGGTCATGGCCCTGTGGGTAGTGGAGCGGGCCCAGGGACTGTGTAGCCTGATTCTGCTCCTATTTCGTGTGTGCAATTCTGTTAGATGCAGGAGATGGTTCTGTGATAGATAGTAGATTGGCGGTTAGGATCAGATCAGCCATGATCTTATTGAATGGCGGAGCAGGCTCGAGGGGCCGATTGGCCTACTCCTGCTCCTATTTCTTATGTTCTTATATACCCCACATCCCTCACTGTAACACTCTGATATACCCCACACTCCTCACTGTAACACTGATATACCCCACACCCCTCACTGTAACACTCTGATATACCCCACACCCCTCACTGTAACACTGATATACCCCACATCCCTCACTGCTACACTGATATATCCCACTCCCCTCACTGTAACACTGATATACCCCACACCCCTCACTGTAACACTGATATACCCGACACCCCTCAATGTAACACACTGATATACCCCACACCCCTCACTGTAACACTGATATACCCCACACCCCTCACTGTAATACTGATATACCCCACACCCCTCACTGTAACACTGATATACCCCACACCCCTCACTGTAACACTGATATACCCCACTCCCCTCACTGTAACACTGATATACCCCACACCCCTCACTGTAACACTCTGATATACCCAACGCTCCTCACTGTAACACTGATATACCCCACACCCCTCACTGTAACACTGATATACCCCACACCCCTCACTGTAACACTCTGATATACCCCACACTCCTCACTGTAACACTGATATACTCCACACCCCTCACTGTAACACTGATAAACCCCACACCCCTCACTGTAACACTGATATACCCCACTCCCCTCACTGTAACACACTGATATACCCCACACCCCTCACTGTAACACTCTGATATACCCCACACCCCTCACTGTAACACACTGATATACCCCACACCCCTCACTGTAACACTCTGATATACCCCACACCCCTCACTGTAACACTGATATACCCCACACCCCTCACTGTAACACTCTGATATACCCCACACCCCTCACTGTAACACCGTGATAAGCCCACACTCCTCACTGTAAAACTGATATACCCCACACCCCTCACTGTAACACTCTGATATACCCCACAGCCCTCACTGTAACACTCTGATATACCCCACACCCCTCACTGTAACACTGTTATACCCCACACCCCTCACTGTAACACTGATATACCCCATACCCCTCACTGTAACACTGTTATACCCCACACCCCTCACTGTAACACTGATACACCCCACACCCCTCACTTTAACACACTGATATACCCCACACCCCTCACTTTAACACACTGATATACCCCACACCCCTCACTGTAACACTGATATACCCCACTCCCCTCACTGTAACACTGATATACCCCACACCCCTCACTGTAACACTCTGATATACCCAACGCTCCTCACTGTAACACTGATATACCCCACACCCCTCACTGTAACACTGATATACCCCACACCCCTCACTGTAACACTCTGATATACCCCACACTCCTCACTGTAACACTGATATACTCCACACCCCTCACTGTAACACTGATAAACCCCACACCCCTCACTGTAACACTGATATACCCCACTCCCCTCACTGTAACACACTGATATACCCCACACCCCTCACTGTAACACTCTGATATACCCCACACCCCTCACTGTAACACACTGATATACCCCACACCCCTCACTGTAACACTCTGATATACCCCACACCCCTCACTGTAACACTGATATACCCCACACCCCTCACTGTAACACTCTGATATACCCCACACCCCTCACTGTAACACCGTGATAAGCCCACACTCCTCACTGTAAAACTGATATACCCCACACCCCTCACTGTAACACTCTGATATACCCCACAGCCCTCACTGTAACACTCTGATATACCCCACACCCCTCACTGTAACACTGTTATACCCCACACCCCTCACTGTAACACTGATATACCCCATACCCCTCACTGTAACACTGTTATACCCCACACCCCTCACTGTAACACTGATACACCCCACACCCCTCACTGTAACACTCTGATATACCCCACACCCCTCACTGTAACACTGATACACCCCACACCCCTAAATGTAACACACTGATATACCCCACACCCCTCACTTTAACACACTGATATACCCCACACCCCTCACTGTAACACACTGATACACCCCACACCCCTCACTGTAACACACTGATATACCCCACACCCCTCACTGTAACACTGTTATACCCCACACCCCTCACTGTAACACTGATATAGCCCACACCCCTAAATGTAACACACTGATATACCCCACTCCCCTCACTGTAACACACTGATATACCCCACACCCCTCACTGTAATACACTGATATACCCCACACCCCTCACTGTAACACTCTGATATACCCCACACCCCTCACTGTAACACTCTGAAATACCCCACACCCCTCACTGTAACACACTGATATACTCCACACCTCACTGTAACACTCTGATATACCTCACACTCCTCACTGTAACACTGATATACCCCACACCCCTCACTGTAACACTCTGATATACCCCACTCCCCTCACTGTAACACTGATATACCCCACACCACTCACTGTAACACTGATATACCTCACACCCCTCACTGTAACACTGATATACCCCACACCCCTCACTGTAACACTGAGATACCCCACACCTCTCACTGTAACACTGATATACCCCACACCCCTCACTGTAACACTGATATACCCCACACCCCTCACTGTAACACTGATATACCCCACTCCCCTCACTGTAACACACTGATATACCCCACACCCCTCACTGTAACACTCTGATATACCACACACTCCTCACTGTAACACTGATATACCCCACACCCCTCACTGTAACACACTGATATACTCCACACCCCTCACTGTAACACTGATATACCCCACACCCCTCACTGTAACACTGATATACCCCACACCCCTCACTGTAACACTGATATACCCCACACCCCTCACTGTAACACTCTGATATACCCCACACTCCTCACTGTAACACTGATATACTCCACACCCCTCACTGTAACACTGATATACCCCACACCCCTCACTGTAACACACTGATATACACCACACTCCTCACTGAAACACACTGATATACCCCACACTCCTCACTGTAACACTGATATATCCCACACCCCTCACTGTAACACTGATATACCCCGCACCACTCACTGTAACACTGATATACCCGACACCCCTCACTGTAACACTGATATACCCCACACCCCTCACTGCAACACTGATATACCCCACTCCCCTCACTGTAACACACTGATATACCCCACACCCCTCACTGTAACACTCTGATATACCCCACACCCCTCACTGTAACACACTGATATACCCAACACCCCTCACTGTAACACTGTGATATACCCCACACCCCTCACTGTAACACTGATATACCCCACACCCCTCACTGCAACACTGATATACCCCACACCCCTCACTGTAACACACTGATATACACCACACTCCTCACTGTAACACACTGATATACCCCACACCCCTCACTGTAACACTGAGATACCCCACACCTCTCACTGTAATACTGATATACCGCACACCCCTCACTGTAACACTGATATACCCCACACCCCTCACTGTAACACTGATATACCCCACTCCCCTCACTGTAACACACTGATATACCCCACACACCTCACTGTAACACTCTGATATACCCCACACTCCTCACTGTAACACTGATATACTCCACACCCCTCACTGTAACACTGATATACCCCACACCCCTCACTTTAACACTGATATACCCCACACCCCTCACTGTAACACTGATAAACCCCACACCCCTCACTTTAACACTGATATACCCCACTCCCCTCACTGTAACACACTGATATACCCCACACCCCTCACTGTAACACTCTCTGACATACCCCACACCCCTCACTGTAACACACTGATATACCCCACACCCCTCACTGTAACACTCTGATATACCCCACACCCCTCACTGTAACACTGATATACCCCACACCCCTCACTGTAACACTGATATACCCCACACCCCTCACTGTAACACTGATATACTCCACACCCCTCACTGTAACACACTGATATACCCCCCACCCCTCACTGTAACACTGATATACCCCACACCCCTCACTGTAACACTGATATACCCCACTCCCCTCACTGTAACACACTGATATACCCCACACCCCTCACTGTAACACACTGATATACCCCACACCCCTCACTGTAACACTGATATACCCCACACCCCTCACTGTAACACTGATATACCCCACACCCCTCACTGTAACACTGATATACCCCACACCCCTCACTGTAACACTGATATACCCCACACCCCTCACTGTAACACTGATATACCCCACACCCCTCACTGTAACACTCTAATATACCCCACACCCCTCACTGTAACACTGATATACCCCACACCCCTCACTGTAACACTGATATACTCCACACCCCTCACTGTAACACACTGATATACCCCACACCCCTCACTGTAACACTGATATACCCCACACCCCTCACTGTAACACTGATATACCCCACTCCCCTCACTGTAACACACTGATATACCCCACACCCCTCACTGTAACACACTGATATACCCCACACCCCTCACTGTAACACTGATATACCCCACACCCCTCACTGTAACACTGATATACCCCACACCCCTCACTGTAACACTGATATACCCCACACCCCTCACTGTAACACTGATATACCCCACACCCCTCACTGTAACACTGATATACCCCACACCCCTCACTGTAACACTCTAATATACCCCACACCCCTCACTGTAACACTCTGATATACCCCACAGCCCTCACTGTAACACTCTGATATACCCAACACCCCTCACTGTAACACACTCTGATATACCCCACACCCCTCACTGTAACACACTGATATACCCCACACCCCTCACTGTAACACTCTGATATACCCCACACCCCTCACTGTAACACACTGATATACCCCACACCCCTCACTGTAACACACTCTGATATACCCAACACCCCTCACTGTAACACACTCTGATATACCCCACACCCCTCACTGTAACACACTGATATACCCCACACCCCTCACTGTTACACTGATATACCCCACACCCCTCACTGTAACACTGATATACCCCACACCCCTCACTGTTACACTGATATACCCCACTCCCCTCACTGTAACACACTGATATACCCCACACCCCTCACTGTAACACTCTGATATACCCCACACTCCTCACTGTAACACTGATATACCCCACACCCTCACTGTAACACTGATAAACCCCACACCCCTCACTGTAACACTGATATACCCCACTCCCCTCACTGTAACACACTGATATACCCCACACCCCTCACTGTAACACTCTGATATACCCCACACCCCTCACTGTAACACACTGATATACCCCACACCCCTCACTGTAACACTCTGATATACCCCACACCCCTCACTGTAACACTCTGATATACCCCACACCCCTCACTGTAACACCGTGATAAGCCCACACTCCTCACTGTAAAACTGATATACCCCACACCCCTCACTGTAACACTCTGATATACCCCACAGCCCTCACTGTTACACTCTGATATATCCCACACCCCTCACTGTAACACTGTTATACCCCACACCCCTCACTGTAACACTGATATACCCCATACCCCTCAGTGCAACACTGTTATACCCCACACCCCTCACTGTAACACTGATACACCCCACACCCCTAAATGTAACACACTGATATACCCCACACCCCTCACTGTAACACACTGATATACCCCACACCCCTCACTGTAACACACTGATACACCCCACACCCCTCACTGTAACACACTGATATACCCCACACCCCTCACTGTAACACTGTTATACCCCACACCCCTCACTGTAACACTGATACACCCCACACCCCTAAATGTAACACTCTGATATACCCCACTCCCCTCACTGTAACACACTGATATACTCCACACCCCTCACTGTAATACACTGATATACCCCACACCCCTCACTGTAACACTCTGATATACCCCACACCCCTCACTGTAACACTCTGAAATACCCCACACCCCTCACTGTAACACTCTGAAATACCCCACACCCCTCACTGTAACACTGATATACCCCACACCCCTCACTGTAATACACTGATATACCCCACACCTCACTGTAACACTCTGATATACCTCACACTCCTCACTGTAACACTGATATACCCCACACCCCTCACTGTAACACTCTGATATATCAATGTTACAATGAGGGGTGTGGGGTATATCAGTGTTACAGTGAGGTGTGTGGGGTATATCAGTGTTACAGTGAGGGGTGTGGGGTATATCAGTGTTACAGTGAGGGGTGTGGGGTATATCAGTGTGTTACAGTGAGGGGTGTGGGGTATATCAGTGTGTTACAGTGAGGGGTGTGGGGTATATCAGTGTGTTACAGTGAGGGGTGTGGGGTATATCAGTGTGTTACAGTGAGGGGTGTGGGGTATATCAGTGTTACAGTGAGGGGTGTGGGGTATATCAGTGTTACAGTGAGGGGTGTGGGGTATATCAGTGTGTTACAGTGAGGGGTGTGGGGTATATCAGTGTGTTACAGTGAGGGGTGTGGGGTATATCAGTGTTACAGTGAGGGGTGTGGGGTATATCAGTGTTACAGTGAGGGGTGTGGGGTATATCAGTGTGTTACAGTGAGGGGTGTGGGGTATATCAGAGTGTTACAGTGAGGGGTGTGGGGTATATCAGTGTTACAGTGAGGGGTCTGGGGTATATCAGTGTTACAGTGAGGGGTGTGGGCTAGATTGCTCCCTCCCAATATCGGACTCTTTTTCGAATGTCATGATAGCTGTTGCTGGGTTGTTTTGGTGTTGGCAATTAAGCATTTGACTGATTTATTTGGTAGTCAAATGAGTGCTTGAACAGGCTGCACACCTGGTGTTAACCCTTGCACTGCTGATACTGGTGCCATCTCCGTCACTACAAGACAATAACACCAACATAAGGATAAATTAGGGCAGGTGACCAAAAGCTTCGTCAAAGTGGAAGGTTTTAATGAGCGTGTTCAAGGAGGAAAGAGAGGTAGCGAGGCGGAGAGGTTTAGGCTGGGAATTCCAGAGCTTAGGGCCGAGGCAACAGAAGGCACGGCCACCAAATGTTGAGCGATTATAATCAGGAATGCTCAAGAGGGCAGAATTAGAGGAGCGCAGATATATCGGGGGGTTGTGGGGCTGAAGGAGATTAGAGATAGGAAGGGGCGAGGCCATGGAGGGATTTGAAAACAAGGATGAGAATTTTGAAATCGAGGCGCTGCTTAACCGGGAGCCAATGTAGGTCAGCGAGCACAGGGGGAGATGGGTGAACGGGACTTGGTGCGAGTTAGGACACGGGCAGCCGAGTTTTGGATGACCTCAAGTTTCCATAGGGTGGAATGTGGGTGGCCAGCCAGGAGTGCGTTGGAATAGTCAAGTCTAGAAGTAACAAAGGCATGGATGAGGGTTTCAGCAGCGGATGAGCTGAGGCAAGGGCAGAGACGGGCGATGTTACGGAGGTGGAAGTAAGCGGCCTTTGTTATGCTGTGGATATGTGGTCGGAGGCTCAGTTCAGGGTCAAATATGACACCAATGTTGCGAACAGTCTGGTTCAGCCTCAGACAGATGTTAGGGAGAGGGATGGAGTCAGTGGCTAGGGAACGGAGTTTGTGGCGGGGACCGAAGACAATGGCTTCGGTCTTCCCAATATTTAAATGGAGAAAAAGGCAGGATAAGTGCTCCACCCGATCTCTGTAATCTCCTCCAGCCCCACAACCCCCCTCCCCACCCCAATATCTGCGCACCTCCAATTCTGGCCTCTTGCGCTTTCCTGATTTTCTTCACTCCACCATTGGCGTCCGCTGCCTGGGCCCTAAGCTCTGGAATTCCTTCCTTAAACCTTTCCGCCTCTCCTCCTTTCTCCCCTCCTTCAAGAAATTCCTGAGCCGGGGCTCAGTGGGTAGCACTGAAGGTCGTGGGTTCGAGTCCCACTCCAGAGACTTGAGCAAGAAATCCAGGCTGACACTCCCAGGGCGCTGCTGAGGGAGTGCCGCACTGTCGGAGGTGCCGTCTTTCGGATAAGATGTTAAACCGAGGCCCCGTCTGCTCTCTCAGGTGGACGTAAAAGATCCCATGGCCACGATTTCGAGGAAGAGCAGGAGGAGTTCTCCCCAGTGTCCTGGGCCAATATTTATCCTTCAATCAACATCACTAAAAAAAACAGATTATCTGGTGATTATCTCATTGCTATTTGTGGGAACTTGTTGTGCCTAAGTTGGCTGCCACGTTTCCTACATTACAGTGGCAGGTAATATTCGCGCCACAGAAGTGTCAGGCAATGACTATCTCCAAAAAGCGAGAGTCTAACCACCTCCCCTTGACATTCAACGGCATTACCATCGCCGAATCCCCCACCATCAACATCCTGGGGGTCACCATTGACCAGAAACTCAACTGGACCAGCCACATAAATACTGTGGCAACAAGAGCAGGTCAGAGGCTAGGTAATCTGCAGCGAGTGTCTCACCTCCTGACTCCCCAAAGCCTTTCCACCATCTACAAGGCACAAGTCAGGAGTGTGATGGAATACTCTCCACTTGTCTGGATGAGTGCAGCTCCAACAACACTCAAGAAGCTCGACACCATCCAGGACAAAGCAGCCCGCTTGATTGGCACCCCATCCACCACCTTAAACATTCACTCCCTCCACCACCGGCGCACCGTGGCTGCAGTGTGTACCATCTACAAGATGCACTGCAGCAACTCGCCAAGGCTTCTTCGGCAGCACCTCCCAAACCCACGACCTCTTCCACCTAGAAGGACAAGGGCAGCAGGCGCATGGGAACACCACCACCTCCAAGTTCCCCCCCAAGTCACACACCATCCTGACTTAGAAATATATCGGGCCGTTCCTTCATCGTCGCTGGGTCCAAATCCTGGAACTCCCTCCCTAACAGCACTGTGGGAGCACCTTCACCACACGGACTGCAGCGGTTCAAGAGGGTGGCTCACCACCACCTTCTCAAGGGCAACTAGGGATGGGCAATAAATGCTGGCCTAGCCAGCGACGTCCACATCCCATAAACGAACAATAAAAACAGTGAATAAAGTTCAATAAAGTACTTATTGAAGTATGTAAGGCGTATTGGGACGTCCTGAGGTGGTGAAAGGCGCTATAGAAAGGCAAGTCTTTCTTTGACGCCTCAGCACCTCTCACTCCTCCTTTAAGACACTCCTGAAAACCTCCCTCTTTGACCAAGCGATTGGCCAGCAATGATCCTGTTCAGCTACGCGGGAGGTCCCGCACAGGCCATTTGGCGGCTTTTAAATGGAAAAAACACACACGCGCGGGGAAATTTGAATGGGCCACGCAGCCCGTTAAAGGGACTGCTCACCCAAACAAAAAGTAGCGCGAACATTGTTGGTCTTCAAAGGAGTCTCGACTTCAAATATTGTCTGATAACGCGCCTGTGAGCCGCCTGGGGAAGTGTTAAAAGGTTGAAGGAGTTATATAAGCGCACGTTTCCGTTTTAATGCATAACAGGTGGTCGCAATATATCACCACCAATTAAAGAACGATTCTTCAGGTCGTCCCAAAGCGCTTCACAGCCAATGATGTTCCTGCGAATGGGTAGTCACTGCTGTAATGTAGGGAAGCGCGGCAGCCAATTTGCGCACAGCAAGTTCCGCAAACAGCAAAGGATGAATGACAAACGAGTGATGTTGGCTGAGGGATAAAGATTTGCCAGGATACCGGGTGCTCCCTCAGTACCGCCCCTCCGACAGTGCGGCGCTCCCTCAGTACTGCCCCTCCGACAGTGCGGCGCTCCCTCAGTACCGCCCCTCTGACAGTGCAGCGCTCCCTCAGTACCGCCCCTCCGACAGTGCGTCACTCCCTCAGTACTGCCCCTCCGACAGTGCGGCGCTCCCTCAGCACTGCCCCTCTGACAGTGCAGCGCTCCCTCAGTACCGCCCCTCCGACAGTGCGACACTCCCTCAGTACTGCCCCTCCGACAGTGCGGCGCTCCCTCAGCACTGCCCCTCTGACAGTGCAGTGCTCCCTCAGTACTGTCCCTCTGACAGTGCGGCGCTCCCTCAGTACTGCCCCTCCGACAGTGCGGCGCTCCCTCAGTACCGTCCGTCCGACAGTGCGGCGCTCCCTCAGTACCGTCCGTCCGACAGTGCGGCACTCCCTCAGTACTGCCCCTCCGACAGTGCAGCGCTCCCTCAGTACTGCCCCTCCGACAGTGCGGCGCTTCCTCAGTAATGCCCCTCTGACAGTGCGGCGCTCCCTCAGCACTGCCCTTCCGACAGTGCGGCGCTCCCTCAGTACTGCCCCTCCGACAGTGCGGCGCTCCATCAGTACTGCCCCTCCGACAGTGCAGCACTCCCTCAGTACTGCCCCTCCGACAGTGAGGTGCTCCCTCAGTACTGCCCCTCCGACAGTGCGGCGCTCCCTCAGTACTGCCCCTCCGACAGTGCAACAC
>JASTWF010000723.1:42247-59747 GCA_030390025.1 Squalus acanthias | reverse complement strand
CCCCTCCGACAGTGCAGCGCTCCCCCAGTACCGCCCCTCCGACAGTGCGGCGCACCCTCAGTACTGCCCCTCCGATAGTGCAGCGTTCCCTCAGTACTGCAGCACTCCCTCAGTACTGTCCCTCCGACAGTGCCGCACTGTCGGAGGGGCAGTACTGAGGGAGCGCCGCACTGTCGGAGGGGCTGTACTGAGGGGGCGCCGCACTGTCGGAGCGCTGCACTGTCGGAGGGGCAGTACTGAGGGAGCGCTGCACTGTCGGAGGGTCAGTACTGAGGGGGCGCCGCACTGTGGGAGGGGCAGTACAGAGGGAACGCTGCACTTTAGGAGGAGCAGTGCTGAGGGAGCGCCGCACTGTCGGAGGGGCAGTACTGAGGGAGCGCCGCACTGTCGGAGGGGCAGTACTGAGGGAGCGCCGCACTGTCGGAGGGGCAGTACTGAGGGAGCGCCGCACTGTCGGAGGGGCAGTACTGAGGGAGCGCTGCACTGTCGGAGGGGCAGTACTGAGGGAGCGCCGCACTGTCGGAGGGACAGTACTGAGGGAGCGCTGCACTGTCGGAGGGGCAGTACTGAGGGAGCGCCGCACTGTCGGAGGGGCAGTACTGAGGGAGCGCTGCACTGTCGGAGGGGCAGTACTGAGGGAGCGCCGCACTGTCGGAGGGGCAGTACTGAGGGAGCGCCGCACTGTCGGAGGGGCAGTACTGAGGGAGTGCTGCACTGTCGGAGGGGCAGTACTGAGGGAGCGCCGCACTGTCGGAGGGACAGTACTGAGGGAGCGCCGCACTGTCGGAGGGACAGTACTGAGGGAGCGCCGCACTGTCGGAGGGACAGTACTGAGGGAACGCTGCACTTTAGGAGGAGCAGTGCTGAGGGAGCGCCGCACTGTTGGACGTGCTATCTTTCAGATGAGTCATTAAACCGAGGCCCCGTCTGCTCTCTCAGGTGGACGTAAAAGATCCCATGGCACTATTTCGAAGAAGAGCAGGGGAGTTCTCCCCGGTGTCCTGGGGCCAATATTTATCCCTCAACCAACATAACAAAAACAGATGATCTGGTCATTATCACATTGCTGTTTGTGGGAGCTTGCTGTGCACAAATTGGCTGCCACGTTTCCCACATTACAACAGCGACTACACTTCAAAAAGTACTTCATTGGCTGTAAAGCGCTTTGGGACGTCCGGTGGTCGTGAAAGGCGCTGTAGAAACGCAAGTCTTTCTTTAATCTGTTTTTATGTTTAACGTCTCATTCGAAAGACGGCACCTCCGACAGTGCGGCACTCCCTCAGCACTGCACTGGGAGCGTCAGCCTAGCTTTATGTGCTACAAGCCCCTGGAGTGGGACTTGAACCCACAACCTTCGGACCCTAGAGGCGAGGGTGCTACCCACTGAGCCACGGCTGACACTCGGGAACGTTAAGTTAGTGAAAAGTAAATTTATACCATTTATCAGAAAATATTTCATCTCAAAAGGGGAATAAACATTTGGAATATCAGACATTGTGTTCAAGAAGCACAAAGTGCAACTGGTAATAAAAGCCAAACCCAACGTACCAAAGCTATGTTTAGTGAATGGAAAAGGAAAGCTAGCGAGTTCAGGAAACGATGTGCGTATTACAACATAGTGCAAAAGCGAGCAGATACCCGGCTGTAAGACGCAGTTATGTAAAATAAGCCATCTACTGGGATGCATGAAGACAGGTTACAGTTTATAAAACTGAAGATCGGGGGGGGGAAAAATTCAGTTGGTTCGCGCCTTCTGTTAGCGCTTCCGGGGGGAGCGCTAGGAACTTAGCGCCCGAGCGCAGCGATTTTAGCGCCGCTCGCGAAATTGTCTGGTCGTTTAGCGGTGGCGCTGAACACTACCGCCACGCTCTCCTGCGCCCACAGATCGTGACATCAGTCGAGCGTGCAACGCCCCGGTAGCGCCCCGGACTGGATATTGAGTCGCGCCCCCCCCTGCCTTAGCGCCTGCCGCTAGGAACGACGCGTAGAGGGGAACGTTCTCAAGTCGGGAAGGGGCTGGGGGGGAGCGCAATTTAAAGGCAGGCGCTTCCTGCCTTTTGTTGTCGGCAGAATTTTTGGTTTTAACGCTGTCCTGAGGAGTTTTGGGCCCTCAGAACCACTTTTGAGGTTTCTAAGCGCCGAGCTCGTTCCCTGGGCCTGTCCATTAGTGCAGCCAACACAACTGCTTTCGAGGTCTCTCCAGGCCGAGATTCAAGGCTGCAATGAGCAGGGACTGGCTGGCCAGCAAGATGCCCCCTCCCCTTTAAGAACTGGACGGCGCCAGTCTGTCTGGCTTCCATGGTCACGGACATCGCCTGAGCTTCGGTAGCGTTCTGAGGTAGCGCCTCGCTCCCCGACATTAGCGCCTTAAGAGAGGTGCGTAGCGCCTGATTTAGCGCTCAAATCACCTCCAGGGGGCGATAGAGGCGAATTTTGCAGTCGGAGGCGATAATTAGCACCGGGCGCTAAACTTTGCGCCCGGCCAATATTAGCGCCCCAATATGGGCGATACCCACTTTTCCCCCTCTGCTCTCCTGTTAAACTCGCTACGAGACTATTTGTCATCGATGTGAATTAACTTGGAAAATCATTTACAATTAAAGATTTAAAGGCAAGGGAATACACAATGAATGGTAGGACCCTAGGAAGGACAGAGGATCAGAGGGACCTTGGTGTGCATGTACATAGATCCCTGAAGGCAGCAGGACAGGTAGATAAGGTGGTTCAGAAGGCATATGGGATACTTGCCTTCATTAGCCGAGGCAAAGAATATAAGAGCAGGGAGGTTATGACGGAGCTGTACAAAACGCTAGTTAGGCCACAGCTGGAATACTGTGTGCAGTTCTGGTCGCCACACTCTCGGAAGGATGTGATTGCACTGGAGAGGGTGCAGAGGAGATTCACCAGGATGTTACCTGGGCTGGAGCGTTTCAGCTATGAAGAGAGACTGGACAGGCTGGGGTTGTTTTCCTTAGAGCAGAGAAGGCTGAGGGGGGACCTGATTGAGGTGTACAAAATTATGAGGGACATAGATAGAGTAGATAGAAAGGAACTTTTCCCCTTAGTAGAGGGGTCAATAACCAGGGGGCATAGTTTCAAGGTAAGGGGCAGGAGGTTTAGAGGGGATTTGAGGAAAAACTTTTTCACCAAGAGGGTGGTTGGAATCTGGAACTCACTGCCTGAAAGGGTGGTAGAGGCAGGAACCCTCACAACATTCAAGAAGCATTTAGATGAGCACTTGAAACGCCATAGCATACAAGGCTACGGACCAAGTGCTGGAAAAAGGGATTAGAATAGACAGGGCTTGATGGCCGGCGTGGACACGATGGGCTGAAGGGCCTCTTTCTGTGCTGTGACTCTATGGGGGACAAATTCAGTTGGTTGCGCCTCCCGTTAGCGCCTAAAGAGGGCGCTAATGGGGTGCAAAGCAACTAGCGCCTGGGCGCGGCGATGTTTGCGCCGCTCGCGAAATTAACTAGACATTTTGCGGCGGCGCTAAACACTACCGCCACGATCTCCTGCGCCGGCAGACCGTGACGTCAGTCGAGTGCGCAACGCCCCGGTAGCGCCCCGGAGCAGATATTGAGTGGCGCCCCCTGCCTTACCGCCTGCCGCTAGCAACGGCAGGTTGAGGGGAGCGTTTTGCAGTCGGGAAGGGACTGGGGGAGCGCTATTTAAAGGCGACCGCTTCCTGCCTTTTTTTGTTGGTGACATTTTTGCACCACGCATTCTGAGAGAGAGAGAGAGAGAGAGAGAGAGACCTCTGGAGAGGTTCAACGCTGTGTGAAGGAGTTTTGGGTACTGAGCAGCACTTTGCAGGTTCATTTTGATTTGCCCTTCCTTGTATCGATTTAAAAGAGACTGTGGGGGCTGCACTCTGAGCTCTTTCCCTGGGCCTCTCCATTGTTCTTTCCAGCAGATTTGATGTACAGGTCTCTCCAGGCCGAGATTCAAGGCTGCAATGAGCAGGATGTGGATGGAGAGCAAGATCAACCCTCCCCTTTAAGAACTGGCCCGCGCCATTGTGTGTGTGTTCCATTGCTGACTGACATCACATGAGCTTCGCCAGCGCTCTGAGGTAGCGCCTCGCTCCTCAGCGTTAGTGCCTTAAGACAGGTGTGAAGCGCCTGATTTAGCGCTCCAATCACCTCCAGGGGCGATAAAAGTCAAGTTTGCAGTCGGAGGCGATAATTAGCGCCAGGCTCGAGGGGCCGGATGGCCGACTCCTGCTCCTAGTTCATATGTCAGTAATTAACAACAACTTGTATTTATATAGCACCTTTAATGTAGTAAAACTTCCCAGGGCGCTGCACAGGAGTATTGTAAGACTAAAATTTTGACACCGCTCCACATAAGGATAAATTAGGGCAGGTGACCAAAAGCTTGGTGAAAGTGGAAGGTTTTAATGAGCGTCTTAAAGGGGGAAAGAGAGGTAGTGAGGCGGAGAGGTTTAGGGAGGGAATTCCAGAGCTTAGGGCCGAGGCAACAGAAGGCACGGCCACAATGGTTGAGCGATTATAATCAGGGATGCTCAGGAGGGCAGAATTAGAGGAGCGCAGATATCTCGGGGGGTTGTGGGGCTGAAGGAGGTTAAAGATAGGAAGGGGCGAGGAGGCCATGGAGGGATTTGAAAACAAGGATGAGAATTTTGAAATCGGTTAGTGACGGCCGAATGAGCTTCCTGCCCAGGATCAAAGGTCAGCGATGGGATCGGGTGGGGAAAAAAATAGCATTCTTGATTTCTATACCAAATCTCATGATTTTTAAGAGTTCGTCTCCTAGAATCATAGAATGGTTGCAGCACAGAGGGAGGCCATTCGGTCCGTCGAGCCCGTGCCGGCTCTCTGCAAGAGCACTTCAACTAGTCCCACTCCCCCGCCCTTTCCCCATAGCCCTGCAATTGTTTTCCTTCAGGTACTTATCTAACTCCCTTTTGAAAGCCACGATTGAATCTGCCTCCACCACCCTTTCAGGCAGTGCATTCCAGATCCTAACCACTCGCTGCATAAAAAAGTTTTCCCTCATGTCGTCTTTGGTTCTTCTGCCAATCACCTTAAATCTGTGTCCTCTGGTTCTCGACCCTTCCACCAATGGGAACAGTTTCTCTCTATCTACCATGTCCAGACCCCTCGTGATTTTGAACACCTCGATCAAATCTCCTCTCCACCTTCTCTGCTCTAAGGAGAACAACCCCAGCTTCTCCAGTCTATCCACGTAACTGAAGTCTCTCATTCCTGGAATCATTCTTGTAAATCTTTTCTGCACCTTCTCCAAGGCCTTCACATCCTTCCTAAAGTGCGGTGCCCAGAATTGGACACAATACTCCAGTTGAGGCCGAACCAGTGTTTTATAAAGGTTCATCATAACTTCCTTGCTTTTGTACTCTGTGCCTCTATTTATGAAGTGGAGATGCCGGTGTTGGACTGGGGTGGACAAAATTGAGAGGTCGCACAACACCAGGTTATAGTCCAACAGTTTTATTTGAAATCACAAGCTTTCGGAGCTATCGATTTACTTCACCTGAGGAAGGGGCAATCGATAGCTCCGAAAGCTTGTGATTTCAAATAAAACTGTTGGACTATAACCTGGTGTTGTGCGACCTCTCTGTTTATGAAGCCCAGGATCCCGTATGCTTTTTTAACCGCTTTCTCAACCTGCCCTGCCATCTTCAATGATTTGTGCACACATACCCCCAGGTCTCTCTGTTCATGCACCCCCTTCAGAATTCTACCCTTTAGTTTATATTGCCTCTCCTCGTTCTTCCTACCAAAATGTATCACTTCGCACTTTTCTGTGTTAAATTTCATCTGCCACGTGTCCGCCCATTCCACCAGCCTGTCTATGTCCTCTTGAAGTCTGTCACTGTCCTCCTCACTGTTCACTATACTTCCAAGTTTTTTGTCATCTGCAAATTTTGAAATTGTGCCCTGTACACCCACATCCAAGTCATTATTAAACATCAAGAAAAGCAGTGGTCCTAGAACCGACCCCTGGGGAACACCACTGTATACCTTCCTCCAGTCCGAAAAACAACCGTTCACCACTACTCTCTGTTTCCTGTCACTTAGCCAATTTTGTATCCATGCTGCCACTGTCCCTTTTATTCCATGGGCTTCAACTTTGCTGGCTAGCCTATTATGTGGCACTTTATCAAACGCCTTTTGGAAATCCATGTACACTACATCAACCGCATTACCCTCATCAACCCTCTCTGTTACCTCATCAAAAAACTCACTGAAGTTGGTTGAACACGATTTGCCTTTAACAAATGCGTGCTGGCTTTCCTTAATTAATCCACACTTGTCCAAGTGACTGGTAATTTTGTCCCGGATTATCGTTTCTAAAAGCTTCCCCACTACCGAGGTTAAACTGACTGGCCTGTAGTTGCTGGGTTTATCCTTGCACCCTTTTTTGAACAATAATTTGCAATTCTCCAGTCCTCTGGCCCAACCCCGTATCTAAGGAGGATTGAAAGATTATGGCGAGTACATCCGTGATTTCCACCTTTACTTCCCTCAGCATCCCAGGATGCATCCCATCCAGTCCTGGTGACTTAACTACTTTAAGTACAGCCAGCCTTTCCAGTACCTTCACTTTATCAATTTTATACCATCTGGTATCTCCTGATTTATGAAACGGTGGGATTAGCAAGTCTGCTGTACTGAGTTAGCCTGATCTCACACGCAATGTGGTACTGAGCCCCACACACACATACACACAGAGCAGGAAAGGCCCAGGCTCCATTCTCGGCCTGTGCTGAGTTAGCCTGATCTCTCACGCAGTGTGGTACTGAGCCCAACACACACATACACACAGAGCAGGAAAGGCCCAGGCTCCATTCTCGGCCTGTGCTGAGTTAGCCTGATCTCTCACTCGGTGTGTTACTGAGCCCCACACACACACACTCACACACAGAGCAGGAAAGGCCCAGGCTCCATTCTCGGCCTGTGCTGAGTTAGCCTGATCTCACACGCAGTGTGGTACTGAGCCCCACACACACAGAGCAGGAAAGGCCCAGGCTCCATCCCCGGCCTGTGCTGAGTTAGCCTGATCTCACCCAGTGTGGGACTGAGCCCCCCACACATATCAGGAAAGGCCCAGGCTCCATTCTCGGCCTGTGCTGAGTTAGCCTGATCTCACACCCAGTGTGGGACTGAGCCCCCCAAACACACTCACACACAGAGCAGGAAAGGCCCAGGCTCCATCCCCGGCCGGTACTGATCCCAGGGGCGAGAGGAAAGGTCTACAATTGGCCTCAGTGCCCTTTGGTCAGGAACAGGAAGAGCCAGCCAGGGTTCCAGCTCCGGGTAATCCTGGGACTGTGGTGGGGGGGATGGGGGAGGGGAGCCTGAGGCCAGCGATCATGACCTTAACGTTCTCTTTCTCCGGTTCTATTGCAGGACGCAAGGAAGGCGACTTGTGATAGCAGCCTGTCGGAGGTACAGTGTGACCGCGGGGGGGAGGGGGCATGGGCAGGGGCAAGGGGTGGGGACAAGGGGGAAGGGTGAGGGGCAAGAGGGAGGGGGCGGGGGTGAGGGACAAGAGGGAGGGGGCGGAGGGCAAGGGGGCAAGGGTGAGGGGCGAGAGGGAGGGGGTGAGGGACATGAGGGAGGGGGCGGAGGGCAAGGGGGCGGGGGTGAGTGACATGAGGGAGGGGGCGGAGGGCAAGGGGGCAGGGGTGAGGGGCAAGAGGGAGGGGGCGGAGGGCAAGGGGGCAGGGGGCGGAGGGCAAGGGGGCAGGAGTGAGGGGCGAGAGGGAGGGGCGGGGGTGAGGGACAAGAGGGAGGGGGCGGAGGGCAAGGGGGCAGGGGTGAGGGGCAAGAGGGAGGGGGCGGGGGTGAGGGACAAGAGGGAGGGGCGGAGGGCAAGGGGGCAGGGGTGAGGGGCAAGAGGGAGGGGGCAGAGGGCAAGGGGGCAGGGGCGAGAGGGAGGGGGCAGAGGGCGAGGGTGAGGGGCGAAAGGGAGGGGGCAGAGGGCAAGGGGGTAGGGGCAAGAGGGATGGGTCAGAGGGCAAGGGGGCAGGGGTGAGGGGCGAGAGGGAGGGGGCGGAGGGCAAGGGGGCAGGGGTGAGGGACATGAGGGAGGGGGTGGAGGGCAAGGGGGCAGGGGTGAGGGGCGAGAGGGAGGGGGCAGAGGGCAAGGGGGCAGGGGCAAGAGGGAGGGGTCAGAGGGCAAGGGGGCAGGGGTGAGGGGCAAGAGGGAGGGGTCAGAGGGCAAGGGGGCAGGGGTGAGGGGCAAGAGGGAGGGGGTGGGGGTGAGGGACAAGAGGGAGGGGGCGGAGGGCAAGGGGGCAGGGGTGAGAGGGAGGGGGCAGAGGGCAAGGGGGCAGGGGTGAGGGACAAGAGGGAGGGGGGTAAAAGGCGAAGGCAATGGGGTGAGGGGAAGGGGCAAGAGGGAAGGGGCAAAGGGGCAAGAGGGAGAGGTGAAGGGCAAGGGTGAGGGGGAGGGGTCAGCAGCAAGGTGAAGGGCAAATGCCAAGAGGGGAGAGCAAAGGGCAAGGGAGTTCCTGTGTGACCCGAGGGGGGCGAATGTTTAGAGGGGTTAGAGTTCGGGGGGAGTCGAGGTTTGGGCGGGGTGGATTCGGTATCGGGGGGGGGGGGGGGTCGGGCGGGAGTCGGGGGTTGCTATTCAGTGGCTGCAGCTGGGGGGGGTGGGGTTAGCGTTCGGGGTGTTGTGATTTGGGGTGGGGGGTCTAACCCCTCTGACAGGGGTCAGGGTTTGGGGGTTCGGGGTGTCGGGGGTGGGGGGTCTAACCCCTCTGACAGGGGTCAGGGTTTGGGGGTTCGGGGTGTCGGGGGTGGGGGGTCTAACCCCTCTGACAGGGGTCAGGGTTTGGGGGTTCTGGGTGTCAGGGGTGGGGGGTCTAACCCCTCTGACAGGGGTCAGGGTTTGGGGGTTCTGGGTGTCAGGGGTGGGGGGTCTAACCCCTCTGACAGGGGTCAGGGTATGGGGGTTCGGAGTGTCGGGGGTGGGGGGTCTAACCCCTCTGACTGACAGGGGTCAGGGTTTGGGGGGTTCGGGGTGTCGGGGGTGGGGGGTCTAACCCCTCTGTCTGACAGGGGTCAGGGTTTGGGGGGTTCGGGGTGTCGGGGGGTGGGGGGTCTAACCCCTCTGTCTGACAGGGGTCAGGGTTTGGGGGTTCGGGGTGTCGGGGGTGGGGGGTCTAACCCCTCTGACAGGGGTCAGGGTTTGGGGGTTCGGGGTGTCGGGGGTGGGGGGTCTAACCCCTCTGACAGGGGTCAGGGTTTGGGGGTTCGGGGTGTCGGGGGTGGGGGGTCTAACCCCTCTGACAGGGGTCAGGGTTTGGGGGTTCTGGGTGTCAGGGGTGGGGGGTCTAACCCCTCTGACAGGGGTCAGGGTTTGGGGGTTCTGGGTGTCAGGGGTGGGGGGTCTAACCCCTCTGACAGGGGTCAGGGTATGGGGGTTCGGAGTGTCGGGGGTGGGGGGTCTAACCCCTCTGACTGACAGGGGTCAGGGTTTGGGGGGTTCGGGGTGTCGGGGGTGGGGGGTCTAACCCCTCTGACAGGGGTCAGGGTTTGGGGGTTCGGGGTGTCGGGGGTGGGGGGTCTAACCCCTCTGACAGGGGTCAGGGTTTGGGGGTTCGGGGTGTCGGGGGTGGGGGGTCTAACCCCTCTGACAGGGGTCAGGGTTTGGGGGTTCGGGGTGTCGGGGGTGGGGGGTCTAACCCCTCTGACAGGGGTCAGGGTTTGGGGGGTTCGGGGTGTCGGGGGTGGGGGGTCTAACCCCTCTGACAGGGGTCAGGGTTTGGGGGTTCGGGGTGTCGGGGGTGGGGGGTCTAACCCCTCTGACAGGGGTCAGGGTTTGGGGGGTTCGGGGTGTCAGGGGTGGGGGGTCTAACCCCTCTGACAGGGGTCAGGGTTTGGGGGGTTCGGGGTGTCAGGGGTGGGGGGTCTAACCCCTCTGACAGGGGTCAGGGTTTGGGGGGTTCGGGGTGTCAGGGGTGGGGGGTCTAACCCCTCTGACAGGGGTCAGGGTTTGGGGGGTTCGGGGTGTCAGGGGTGGGGGGTCTAACCCCTCTGACAGGGGTCAGGGTTTGGGGGGTTCGGGGTGTCGGGGGTGGGGGGTCTAACCCCTCTGTCTGACAGGGGTCAGGGTTTGTGGGTTCGGGGTGTCGGGGGTGGGGGGTCTAACCCCTCTGACTGACAGGGGTCAGGGTTTGGGGGTTCGGGGTGTCGGGGGTGGGGGGTCTAACCCCTCTGACTGACAGGGGTCAGGGTTTGGGGGTTCGGGGTGTCGGGGGTGGGGGGTCTAACCCCTCTGACTGACAGGGGTCAGGGTTTGGGGGTTTGGGGGTGTCGGGGGTGAGGGGTCTAACCCCTCTGACTGACAGGGGTCAGGGTTTGGGGGTTTGGGGGTGTCGGGGGTGAGGGGTCTAACCCCTCTGACAGGGGTCAGGGTTTGGGGGTTTGGGGGTTCGGGGGTGGGGGGTCTAACCCCTCTGACAGGGGTCAGGGTTTGGGGGTTCGGGGTGTCGGGGGTGGGGGGTCTAACCCCTCTGACAGGGGTCAGGGTTTGGGGTGTCGGGGGTGGGGGGTCTAACCCCTCTGTCTGACAGGGGTCAGGGTTTGGGGGTTCGGGGTGTCGGGGGTGGGGGGTCTAACCCCTCTGACTGACAGGGGTCAGGGTTTGGGGGTTCGGGGTGTCGGGGGTGGGGGGTCTAACCCCTCTGTCTGACAGGGGTCAGGGTTTGGGGGGTTCGGGGTGTTGTGATTTGGGGGAGGGGGGTCTAACCCCTCTGACTGACAGGGGTCAGGGTTTGGGGGTTCGGGGTGTCGGGGGGTGGGGGGGTCTAACCCCTCTGACTGACAGGGGTCAGGGTTTGGGGGTGTTGTGATTTGGGGGTGGGGGGCTAACCCCTCTGACAGGGGTCAGGGGTCAGGGTTTGGGGGTGTTGTGATTTGGGGGTGGGGGGGTCTAACCCCTCTGACTGACAGGGGTCAGGGTTTGGGGGGTTCGGGGTGTCAGGGGTGGGGGGTCTAACCCCTCTGACTGACAGGGGTCAGGGTTTGGGGGGTTCGGGGTGTCAGGGGGTGGGGGGTCTAACCCCTCTGACTGACAGGGGTCAGGGTTTGGGGGGTTCGGGGTGTCAGGGGTGGGGGGTCTAACCCCTCTGACTGACAGGGGTCAGGGTTTGGGGGGTTCGGGGTGTCAGGGGTGGGGGGTCTAACCCCTCTGACTGACAGGGGTCAGGGTTTGGGGGTTCGGGGTGTCGGGGGTGGGGGGTCTAACCCCTCTGTCTGACAGGGGTCAGGGTTTGGGGGTTCGGGGTGTCAGGGGGTGGGGGGTCTAACCCCTCTGACTGACAGGGGTCAGGGTTTGGGGGTTCGGGGTGTCAGGGGTGGGGGGTCTAACCCCTCTGACTGACAGGGGTCAGGGTTTGGGGGTTCGGGGTGTCAGGGGTGGGGGGTCTAACCCCTCTGACTGACAGGGGTCAGGGTTTGGGGGTTCGGGGTGTCGGGGGTGGGGGGTCTAACCCCTCTGACTGACAGGGGTCAGGGTTTGGGGGTTCGGGGTGTCGGGGGTGGGGGGTCTAACCCCTCTGACTGACAGGGGTCAGGGTTTGGGGGTTCGGGGTGTCGGGGGTGGGGGGTCTAACCCCTCTGACAGGGTCAGGGTTTGGGGGTTCGGGGTGTCGGGGGTGGGGGGTCTAACCCCTCTGACTGACAGGGGTCAGGGTTTGGGGGTTCGGGGTGTCGGGGGTGGGGGGTCTAACCCCTCTGACAGGGGTCAGGGTTTGGGGGGTTCGGGGTGTCGGGGGTGGGGGGTCTAACCCCTCTGACAGGGGTCAGGGTTTGGGGGTTCGGGGTGTCGGGGGTGGGGTGTCTAACCCCTCTGACAGGGGTCAGGGTTTGGGGGTTCGGGGTGTCGGGGGTGGGGGGTCTAACCCCTCTGACAGGGGTCAGGGTTTGGGGGTGTTGTGATTTGGGGGAGGGGGGTCTAACCCCTCTGACTGACAGGGGTCAGGGTTTGGGGGTTCGGGGTGTCGGGGGTGGGGGGTCTAACCCCTCTGACTGACAGGGGTCAGGGTTTGGGGGGTTCGGGGTGTCGGGGGTGGGGGGTCTAACCCCTCTGACTGACAGGGGTCAGGGTTTGGGGAGTTCGGGGTGTCGGGGGTGGGGGGTCTAACCCCTCTGACTGACAGGGGTCAGGGTTTGGGGAGTTCGGGGTGTCGGGGGTGGGGGTGTCTAACCCCTCTGACAGGGGTCAGGGTTTGGGGGATTCAGGGTGTCGGGGGTGGGGGGTCTAACCCCTCTGACAGGGGTCAGGGGTCAGGGTTTGGGGGTGTTGTGATTCGGGGGTGGGGGGTCTAACCCCTCTGTCTGACAGGGGTCAGGGTTTGGGGTTCGGGGTGTCGGGGGTGGGGGGTCTAACCCCTCTGACAGGGGTCAGGGTTTGGGGGTTCGGGGTGTCGGGGGTGGGGGGTCTAACCCCTCTGACAGGGGTCAGGGGTCAGGGTTTGGGGTGTTGTGATTTGGGGGAGGGGGGTCTAACCCCTCTGACTGACAGAGCTCTGACTGATTCCCCCTTCAGCTCACGAGCAGCCTGGACCCAGTGAGCCGGATTCAGATGCGGACTCGCCGCACCCTCAGAGGACACTTGGCCAAGATCTACGCCATGCACTGGGGCACTGACTCCAAGTACGGTCGGATTGTTTTTTTTTAAATAGATGGATTAACGTTTGTTTGGGGCGGGCGGGGGGGGGGGCGGTGCTTGTTGGGTCTGCGTGCGAGTTGGGCGTTGCCACTGGAAACCGTTTCTCCTCATTCACTCCACCAAAACCCTTCCTGATTTTTGAATACCTCCTGGTGTACAGGGCCTTGGTGAGACCACACCTGGAGTACTGTGTGCAGTTTTGGTCTCCTTACCTAAGAAAGGATATACTTGCCATAGAGGGACTGCAGCGAAGGTTCACCAGACTGATTCCTGGGATGGCAGGACTGTCGTATGAGGAGAGATTGGGTCGACTAGGCCTGTATTCACTAGAGTTTAGAAGAATGAGAGGGGGTCTCATTGAAAGGTATAAAATTCTGACAGGGCTAGACAGACTGGATGCAGGGAGGATGTTTCCCCTGGCTGGGGGTGTCTAGAACGAGGGGTCACAGTCTCAGGATACGGGCTAGGACATTTAGGACTGAGATGAGGAGAAATTTCTTCACTCAGAGGGTGGTGAACCTGTGGAATTCTCCACCACAGAAGGCTGTGGAGGCCAAGTCACTGACTATATTTAAGAAGGAGATAGATAGATTTCTAGACACTAAAGGCATCATGTAGCATGGGGAGAGAGCGGGAATCTGGTATTGAGATAGAGGA
Organism: Squalus acanthias; assembly: GCA_030390025.1. Classification (NCBI taxonomy): domain Eukaryota; kingdom Metazoa; phylum Chordata; class Chondrichthyes; order Squaliformes; family Squalidae; genus Squalus; species Squalus acanthias. The sequence goes on along the minus strand of JASTWF010000723.1, from coordinate 46,415 downwards.
TCAGCCATGATCTTATTGAATGGTGGAGCAGGCTCGAAGGGCCGACTCCTGCTCCTATTTTTCAATGTTTCTATGTTTCCTGGGATTGAAGGCAAATTATTGACCTGGTTGGGAAATAGGCTGAGCGATAGGGGGGGACAGAAAGAAAAAGGAGGAACGATTTGCATTTCTATAACGCCTTTCCCAACCGCAGGACCTCTCAAAGCGCTTCACAGCCAATGAAGCACTCTGTGAAGCGGAGTCACTGCTGTGAGGTAGGAAACGCGGCATGCCAATTGGCGCGCACAGCAGGATCCCACAGGCAGCGACGGGATAATGACCAGACGACGGCCCAGAAACTCGTCACGGGCGGTGGCGCAAGATGAGCGCTGTCGGATCGGCCGCCCCTCATACGCCGCGCTGGACGTTCAGTTCCATTGACCGTCACCGCCTTTAGACAAATTGTGGTGCTCGAGTCCCTGGAGTGGGACTTGAACCCACAACCCTCTGACTCGGAGGAGAGAGTGCGACCCACTTTTTTTTAATGTGTGTTATTGAGTGAACATTAAAAACATTTACCACATTGTGATCATAGAACATAAGTAGTAGGAGCAGGAGTAGGCCATACGGCCCCTCGGGCCTGCTCTGCCATTCAATAGGATCATGGCTGATCCGAACCTAGACTCACGTCCACTTCCCTGCCCGCTCCCCATAACCCTTCATTCCCTTATCAGCTGGGAAACTGTCTATCTCCGTTTTAAATTTATTTAATGTCGCAGCTTCCACAGCTCTCTGAGGTAGCAAATTCCATAGATTTACTACCCTCTGAGTGAAGAAGTTTCTCCTCATCTCAGTTTTGAAACGGCAGCCCCTTATTCTAAGATTATGCCCCCTAGTTCTAGTCTCACCCATCAGTGGAAACATCCTCCCCGCCTCCACCCGATCAAGCCCCCTCACAATCTTATACGTTTCGATAAGATTGCCTCTCATTCTTCTGAATTCCAATGAGTAGAGGCCCAACCTACTCAACCTTTCCTCATAAGTCAACCCCCTCATCTCCGGAATCAACCGAGTGAACCTTCTCTGAACTGCCTCGAGAGCAAGTATATCTTTTCTTAAATATGGAAACCAAAACTGTACGCAGTATTCCAGGTGTGGCCTCACCAGTACCCTGTATAGCTGAAGCAAGACTTCCCTGCTTTTATACTCCATCCCCCTTGCAATAAAAGCCAAGATTCCATTGGCCTTCCTGATCGCCTGCTGTACCTGCATACTAACCTTCTGTGTTTCATGCACCAGGACCCCCAGATCCCTTTGTACTGTAGCACTTTGCAGTTTATTTCCATTTAGATAATAACTTGCTCTTTGATTTTTTTCTGCCAAAGTGCATAACCTCACACTTTTCAACATTATATTCCATCAATTCCATCGTATCATGCACAGAAGAATGAGAGGGATCTTATTGCAACGTACAAGATTCTGAAGGGGGCTTGGCAGGGTAAATGCAGAGAGAATGTTTCCCCTCGTGGGGGAATCTAGAACTAGGGGGCACAGTCTCAGAATAAAGGGGTCGCCCATTTAAACCGGAAATGAGGAGGAATTTCTTCTCTCAGAGGGTCGTGAATCTTTGGAATTCTCTTCCCCAGATTTTTGAATGGTGAGGGAGTCGAGGGTTATGGGGAGCGGGCAGGGAAGTGGAGTTGAGGCCAAGATCAGATCAGCCATGACCTCATTGAATGGCGGAGCAGGCTCGAGGGGCCGAATGGCCGACTCCTGCTCCTACATCTTATGTTCTACGTTGTAATTCCTCCACCACATATTAGCATCAAAACCTAAAGTTTAATTTGTCTCCCGTAACATATCCTAATCTATTGTACTTGAAAAATTGATCAGTAATCATGGCTCCGAATAAGGGAAGGGTGCCTGATAATCCCCCCCATCATTTAATCTGCGGCCCTTCCCTCCTCCCATGCTCCTTCCCAACTTTTCGGGCAGCTGTTGCTTTCTCCTGCAGCCTCCGGCTCTTTTTCACCTCCTGTTTGAACCTTCCCTGCAGTTTCAGCCTCTTCCTTACATTAGGTTTGGGCTGAGGAGTTGCCCCTTCTCCCTCCTTCTGCCCCTCACTAACCTTTCCCTTTCCACACGATGCCACCCCACCCCTCACTTCCATGTCTCTGTCCCCCTCTGACTCCTCACTCTCGAGCTCTTCTGTAACCTCCCGTCCGTGCTCCCCGTCAGATACATCATCTCCCTTAGAGAGTCTTCCTGCTATCACGGTTTCTCCCACAGTGCCACTCCCTTCGGCCTCATCTCCACCGCTGACCCTTGCTCTCCGTTTCTTCTCTCTCTGGGACAATGGCACATCTGCATCTATCTTGCTCCCTTCTGGTGTCTTTGTCTCCCCGCTCCCATTCCTGCTGCCCCTTCAAGGCTCCTGCCTCTTGCACCCTCTCCTGGTCTTGCCCCCTCCTGTTCCCCGAGATGTCTGACTCCTCGTCTTTCTTTGGAGTACTTACATTTACCCCGCACCCCGCTCCCGCCTCCTCTCCCCCCGCGGACACCAGATTCTTCAGGGAGAGCTGAGCCGTATTATGGCTCGACTCTGCCCTCGACCCGTGCTGCCCGCTGCTGTCTTTGTCCTTTTCCACTGCACTTGGTGTGTTTTCCACCATCTCCAACCTGTTCTCTGCTCCGCAATTTTCTGCCTCTTCCTGCGCTCTTTTCTCCTTCCATTCACCAGCTGTGTCCTCCGCCTGCTCCGCTCCTCCAGCCATTCCACTCACACCTCCTGCCCCTTCTCCCATCTCCTCGTCACTCAAGGGGCTTCCTTCTGCCTCACACTCACAGCGGGTGGGGCCTTTGTGACACACCCCACAGCTCTCCGCCTTGCAGCTCCGAGCAATGTGTCCAGACTCACCGCAGTTATAACAGTACAAGACCAGCTTCTTACAAGATGGTCACATCCAAGTCAATAATAACAAACCTTCGCCTGGTTATCATGCAGTACTCGGAAGAACTGCACTCCTTCCATTGTCTCGAATTTCATGCTGTACGGTAATGACTTCATCCCCTCTGGGAACCGCACCTTTACGTTACGGGTTCCGTCTGCTACCCGTGTTCCTGGATAGTATCTCCTCTTTATTGCTGAGCAAATTTTAATGTCCCACGACTCCAACTTTTTGATTAGCACATCGTCCTCAATATAAACCGGCAGGTTTAAGAATGAGACCACCACCTCTTCAGAATATAGCAGAGATACCTCCAAGAACTTATCTCCAACCTTCAAACTCAGTAAAAGTCTTTCCACCTCCTCGCGGCCACTGACCGTCACCTCGAACCCAACATTCGGCTTTGGTCGGCAGGCAAAGCAGCTTCCCTCTCTGCAGTCCTCATGTACCGCCTGGATAATATCCCAAGCTCGTATCTCCTTATCCTCGCACTGAACCACCACCGCTAATCTTTGGGCCTTTTTTTCCCCACCCTTCCCCCAACATTTTCACCCCTGATTAAATTCATCTTGGGAACATTGTCCTGAGTCTGGCTGCTGTTTATGGATCAAAAATGGCCCTAAAATCTGAAGAAAAAAACACTCCACCACCAACTTTTTACAAACTCACTCCAACTCCTTGCAGCAATCAAGCATCCAGCAGCACCTGCTCACTCCTAGCCCCTCCCACCTAGAGAGTGCTACCCACTGGGCCACAGCTGACACCGACAGAGAGCAGGGATAATGGGCAGGTACTCAGATTGGCGGGATGTGACGAGTGGTGTCCCGTATGGGATCTGTGTTGGGGCCTCAACCATTCACAGTATTTATTAACGACTTAGATGTTGGGATAGAAAGCCACATATCCAAGTTTGCCGACGGACGCAAAGATAGGCGGCAGTGGAAGCAGTGTAGATGGAAGCATAACGTTACAAAGAGATATTAATAGATTAAGTGAATGGGCAAAACTGTGGCAAATGGATTTCACTACAGGCAAGTGTGAGGTCATCCAGTTTGGACCTAAAAAGGATAGAACAGGGTACTTTCTAAATGATGAAAAGCTAGAAACAGTGGAGGCCCAAAGATAGAGTCATAGAATCATAGAGTTATACAGCACAGAAAGAGGCCCTTCGGCCCATCGTGTCCGCGCCGGCCATCAAGCCCTGTCTATTCTAATCCCATTTTCCAGCACTTGGTCCGTAG
>JASTWF010000723.1:32247-37247 GCA_030390025.1 Squalus acanthias | reverse complement strand
TGGGACAGTAACTCTACGAACAAGGTACGAATGACCCCCCGTGAGAGTCAGTGTGTGTGGAACTGTACCCCAGTGAGAGTCAGTGTCTGTGGAACTGTACCCCAGTGAGAGTCAGTGTGTGTGGAACTGTACCCCAATGAGAGTCAGTGTCTGTGGAACCCGTACCCCAGTGAGAGTCAGTGTCTGTGGGACCCGTACCCCAGTGAGAGTCAGTGTCTGTGGAACCCGTACCCCAGTGAGAGTCAGTGTGTGTGGTACCCGTACCCCAGTGAGAGTCGGTGTGTGTTGAACCCGTACCCCAGTGAGAGTCAGTGTCTGTGGAACCCGTACCCCAGTGAGAGTCAGTGTGTGTGGAACCCGTACCCCAGTGAGAGTCAGTGTGTGTGGAATCCGTACCCCAGTGAGAGTCAGTGTCTGCGGAACCTGTACCCCAGTGAGAGTCAGTGTGTGTGGAACTGTACCCCAGTGAGAGACAGTGTGTGTCGGACCCGTACCCCAGTGAGAGTCAGTGTCTGTGGAACCCATACCCCAGTGAGAGACAGTGTGTGTCGGACCCGTACCACAGTGTGTGTCAGTGTCTGCGGAACCTGTACCCAAGTGATTTGAACCGTAGCAGGTGGTGTCTGAGCTAAATAGCCTCTGGTTCCTTCCACAGGTCCATGCCATCCCTCTGAGGTCCTCCTGGGTCATGACCTGCTGCTATGCCCCGTCCGGGAACTGCGTGGCCTGTGGGGGACTGGACAACATGTGTTCCATCTACAACCTGAAGACACGAGAGGGCAACGTCAAAGTCAACCGCGAGTTGGCAGGGCACAACGGTAAGGCCCAAGCCCCCCACACGGAGCAAGAGGGGCCCCGGCTCCATTCCCGGTCTGCCCCGAGTTGGGATTCTGCCACATACAGAGCATGAAGGACGTCTTATTCCAGACCCCGGGGGTCACGCCCCTTCCCCACCACCCCGGGGGGGTCACGCTCCTTCCCCACGACCTCGGGGGTCACGCCCCTTCCCCACGACCCCGGGGGGTCACGCTCCTTCCCCACGACCCCGGGCATCACGCCCCTTCCCCACGACCCCGGGGGTCACGCCCCTTCCCCACGACCCCGGGGGTCACGCCCCTTCCCCACGACCCCGGGGGTCACGCCCTTTCTCCCGACACCATGGGTCATGCCCTTCTCCCGACCCTGGGGTTCACGCCCCTCCCCCCCCCTCGCCTCCAATTCCCCCATCACTCCGTTGACGAGCGCTTTCTCTGTTGCTAAGGACCCTTTCTTCTCGTTTCCTAGGTTACCTCTCCTGCTGCCGTTTCCTCAACGACAACGAGATCATCACGAGTTCCGGAGACAGCACCTGGTGAGTAAAAACAATTCTGATTGGTGCTGGAGTGCCTCGGCAGGCTGCTTGGCCCAAAGTAGGCCTCACCTCCGAATGGGCCACATTATTAATAGCTCACCCCGCCACGGCCTCCACCACTGAGCAAATGGATACTGAACCCCCCGCCCCCACACACAGAGCAGGAAAGGCCCAGGCTCCATCCCCGGCCTGTGACAAGTTAGCCTGATCCTCACTCGGTGTGGTACTGAGCCCCCCACACAGGGCAGGAAAGACCCAGGCTCCAACCCCGGCCTGTGACAAATTAGCCTGATCCTCACCCGGTGTGGTACTGAGCCCCCCACACAGGGCAGGAAAGACCCAGGCTCCAACCCCGGCCTGTGACAAATTAGCCTGATCCTCACCCGGTGTGGTACTGAGCCCCCCACACAGGGCAGGAAAGGCCCAGGCTCCATCCCCGGCCTGTGCTGCGTTAGTCCGCTCTCGCCCAGTGTGGGACTGAGCCCCCCACACACAGAGCAGGAAAGGCCCAGGCTCCATCCCCGGCCTGTGCTGCGTTAGCCTGATCCTCACCCGGTGTGGTACTGAGCCCCCCACACAGGGCAAGAAAGGCCCAGGCTCCATCCCCGGCCTGTGCTGAGTTAGCCTGATCCTCACCCGGTGTGGTACTGAGCCCCCCACACAGGGCAAGAAAGGCCCAGGCTCCATCCCCGGCCTGTGCTGCGTTAGCCTGATCCTCACCCGGTGTGGTACTGAGCCCCCCACACAGGGCAAGAAAGGCCCAGGCTCCATCCCCGGCCTGTGCTGCGTTAGCCTGATCCTCACCCGGTGTGGTACTGAGCCCCCCACACAGGGCAAGAAAGGCCCAGGCTCCATCCCCGGCCTGTGCTGAGTTAGCCTGATCCTCACCCGGTGTGGTACTGAGCCCCCCACACACAGGGCAGGAAAGGCCCAGGCTCCATCCCCGGCCTGTGCTGAGTTAGCCTGATCCTCACCCGGTGTGGTACTGAGCCCCCCACACACAGAGCAGGAAAGGCCCAGGCTCCATCCCCGGCCTGTGCTGCGTTAGTCCGCTCTCGCCCAGTGTGGGACTGAGCCCCACACACAGGGCAAGAAAGGCCCAGGCTCCATCCCCGGCCTGTGACAAATTAGCCTGATCCTCACCCAGTGTGGTACTGAGCCCCCCACACACAGGGCAAGAAAGGCCCAGGCTCCATCCCGGCCTGTGCCGAGTTAGCCTGATCTCACACGGAGCGGGAAAGGCCCAACATTCACCAGCTCGCTAATGCCTATTCTGTTTCCAGTCCAATCCAGGGATTTGAGAACAGAAATCTAGGCTGACGCTCCCAGTGCTGTGCTGAGGGAGTGCTGCACTGTCGGAGGTGCCTTCTTTCAGATCAGACGTTAAACCGAGACCCCGTCTGCTCTCTCAGGTGGACGTAAAAGATCCCATGGCACTATTTCAAAGAAGAGCAGGGGTGTTATCCCCGGTGTGGTCGCCAATATTTATCCCTCAATCAACATAACAAAAACAGATGATCTGGTCATTATCACATTGCTGTTTGTGGGAGCTTGCTGTGCGCAAATTGGCTGCTGCGTTTCCTACATTACAACAGTGACTACACTTGAAAAAGTACTTCATTGGCTGTAAAGTGTTCTGAGACATCCGGTGGCTGTGAAAGGCGATATACAAATGCAAGTCTTTCTTTCTTTCTTTCTTCCGTGCCCCCGTGGTCCCCGCAGCATACTCTGGGACATCGAGACCGGGAAGGAGAAGACCGCTTTCGTGGGTCACAGCGGAGACGTCATGAGTCTAGCCGTGTCCCCCGACTTCTCGCTCTTCATCTCGGGGGCCTGTGATGCCACGGCCAAACTCTGGGACATCCGTCAAGCAGAGTGTCGCCAAACCTTCCTGGGACACGAGTCAGACATCAATGCCATCTGTGTGAGTGTCAGCCACGACCCCCCCGAACCCCTCGATTAGATTCCAGCCTGTAACTCACCCCCGGGTATCTGTTATTCTATATATAAACCCCTCCGAACCCCTCGATTAGACACCAGCCTGTAACTCACTCCCGGGTATCTGTTATTCTAAATATAAACCCCCCGAACCCCTTGATTAGATTCCAGCCTGTAACTCACTCTCGGGTATCTGTTATTCTATATATAAATCCCCCGAACCCCACGATTAGATTCCAGCCTGTAACTCACTCTCGGGTATCTGTTATTCTATATATAAACCCCCGAACCCCACGATTAGATTCCAGCCTGTAACTCACTCCCGTGGTATCTGTTATTCTATATATAAACCCTCCGAACCCCTCGATTAGATTCCAGCCTGTAACTCACTCCCGGGTATCTGTTATTCTATATATAAATCCCCAAACCCCTCGATTAGACACCAGCCTGTAACTCACTCCCGGGTATCTGTTATTCTATATATAAACTCCCCGAACCCCTCGATTAGATTCCAGCTTGTAACTCACTCCCGGGGTATCTGTTATTCTATATATAAACCCTCCGAACCCCTCGATTAGAATCCAGCCTGTAACTCACTCCTGGGTATCAGTTATTCTATATATAAATCCCCAAACCCCTCGATTAGACTCCAGCCTGTAACTCACTCCCGGGGTATCTGTTATTCTATATATAAATCCCCAAACCCCTCGATTAGACACCAGCCTGTAACTCACTCCCGGGTATCTGTTATTCTATATATAAACTCGCCAAACCCCTCGATTAGATTCCAGCCTGTAACTCACTCCCGGGTATCTGTTATTCTATATATAAACTCGCCAAACCCCTCGATTAGATTCCAGCCTGTAACTCACTCCTGGGTATCAGTTATTCTATATATAAATCCCCAAACCCCTCGATTAGATTCCAGCCTGTAACTCACTCCCGGGGTATCTGTTATTCTATATATAAACTCGCCAAACCCCTCGATTAGATTCCAGCCTGTAACTCACTCCCGGGTATCTGTTATTCTATATATAAACTCCCCAAACCCCTCGATTAGATTCCAGCCTGTAACTCACTCCCGGGGTATCTGTTATTCTATATAAAAACCCTCCGAACCCCTCGATTAGATTCCAGCCTGTAACTCACTCCCGGGTATCCGTTATTCTTTATATAAACCCCCCCGAACCCCTCGATTAGATTCCAGCCTGTAACTCACTCCCGGGTATCCGTTATTCTATATATAAACCCCGCCGAACCCCTCGATTAGATTCCAGCCTGCAACTCACTCCCGGGTATCTGTTATTATATATATATATATATAAACCCCCCGAATCCCACGATTAGATTCCAGCCTGTAACTCACTCCTGGGTATCTGTTATTCTATATATAAACCCCGCCGAACCCCTGGATTAGATTCCAGCCTGTAACTCACTCCCGGGTATCTGTTATTATATATATATAAACCCCCCGAACCTCTCGATTAGATTCCAGCCTGTAACTCACTCCCGGGTATCTGTTATTCTATATATAAACCCCCCCGAACCTCTCGATTAGATTCTAGCCTGTAACTCACTCCCGGGTATCTGTTATTCTATATATAAACCCCCCGAACCCCTGGATTAGATTCCAGCCTGTAACTCACTCCCGGGTATCCGTTATTCTATATTTAACCCCCCCGAACCCCTCGATTAGATTCCAGCCTGTAAC
>JASTWF010000723.1:0-32047 GCA_030390025.1 Squalus acanthias | reverse complement strand
GGGCCTCGGTTTAACATCCCCCTGAACAGGGAGACGGGGCCTCGGATTAACATCAGCTGAACAGGGAGATGGGGCCTCGGTTTAACATCCCCTGAACAGGGAGATGGGGCCTCGGTTTAACATCCCGCCTGAACAGGGAGACGGCACCTCGGATTAACATCCCCCCTGAACAAGGAGACGGGGCCTCGGATTAACATCCCCCTGAACAGGGAGACGGGGCCTCGGTTTAACATCCCCCCTGAACAAGGAGACAGGGCCTCGGTTTAACATCCCCCTGAACAGGGAGACGGGGCCTCGGTTTAACATCCCCCTGAACAGGGGGACGGGGCCTCGGTTTAACATCCCCCCTGAACAGGGAGACGGGGTCTCGGTTTAACATCCCCTGAACAGGGAGACGGGGTCTCGGTTTAACATCCCCTGAACAGGGAGACGGGGTCTCGGTTTAACATCCCCTGAATAGGGAGACGGGGTCTCGGTTTAACATCCCCTGAACAGGGAGACAGGGCCTCGGTTTAACATCCCCCTGGACAGGGAGACGGGGCCTCGGTTTAACATCCCCCTGAACATGGAGACGGGGCCTCGGTTTAACATCCCCCCTGAACAGGGAGACGGGGCCTCGGTTTAACATCCCCTGAACAGGGAGACGGGGTCTCGGTTTAACATCCCCTGAACAGGGAGACAGGGCCTCGGTTTAACATCCCCCCTGGACAGGGAGACGGGGCCTCGGTTTAACATCCCCCTGAACATGGAGACGGGGCCTCGGTTTAACATCCCCCCTGAACAGGGAGACGGGGCCTCGGTTTAACATCCCCTGAACAGTGAGACGGGGCCTCGGTTTAACATCCCCCTGAACAGGGAGATGGGGCCTCGGTTTAACATCCCCCTGAACAGGGAGACGGGGCCTCGGCTTAACGTCCCCTGAACAGGGAGACGGGGCCTCGGTTTAACATCCCCTGAACAGTGAGACGGGGCCTCGGTTTAACATCCCCCTGAACTGGGAGACGGTGCCTCGGTTTAACATCCCCTGAACAGTGAGACGGGGCCTCGGTTTAACATCCCCTGAACAGGGAGACTGGGCCTCGGTTTAACATCCCCTGAACAGGGAGACGGGGCCTCGGTTTAACATCCCCCTGAACAGGGAGACGGGGCCTCGGTTTAACATCACCTGAACAGGGAGACGGGGCCTCGGTTTAACATCCCCTGAACAGGGAGACGGAGCCTCGGTTTAACATCCCCCCTGAAAAGGGAGACGGGGCCTCGGTTTAACATCCCCCCTGAACAGGGAGACGGGGCCTCGGTTTAACATCCCCCTGAACAGGGAGACGGGGCCTCGGTTTAACATCCCCCTGAACAGGGAGACGGGGCCTCGGTTTAACATCCCCCTGAACAGGGAGACGGGGCCTCGGTTTAACATCCCCCTCAACAGGGAGACGGGGCCTCGGTTTAACATCCCCCTGAACAGGGAGACGGGGCCTCGGTATAACATCCCCCTGAACAGGGAGACGGGGCCTCGGTTTAACATCCCCCTGAACAGGGAGACGGGGCCTCGGTTTAACATTCCCCCTGAACATGGAGACGGGGCCTCGGTTTAACATTCCCCCTGAACAGGGAGACGGGGCCTCGGTTTAACATCCCCTGAACAGTGAGACATGGCTTCGGTTTAACATCCCGCCTGAACAGGGAGACGGCACCTCGGATTAACATCCCCCCTGAACAAGGAGACGGGGCCTCGGATTAACATCCCCCTGAACAGGGAGACAGGGCCTCGGTTTAACATCCCCCTGAACAGGGAGACGGGGCCTCGATTTAACATCCCGCCTGAATAGGGAGACGGCGCCTCAGTTTAACATCTCCCCTGAACAAGGAGACAGGGCCTCAGTTTAACATCCCCCCTGAACAACGAGACAGGGCCTCGGTTTAACATCCCCCTGAACAAGGAGACAGGGCCTCGGTTTAACATCCCCCTGAACAGGGAGACGGGGCCTCGGTTTAACATCCCCCCTGAACAAGGAGACAGGGCCTCGGTTTAACATCCCCCTGAACAAGGAGACAGGGCCTTGGTTTAACATCCCCCTGAACAGGGAGACGGGGCCTCGGTTTAACATCCCCCTGAACACGGAAATGGGGCCTCGCTTTAACATCCCCCTGAACAGGGAGACGGGGCCTCGGTTTAACATCCCCCTGAACAGGGAGACGGGGCCTCGGTTTAACATCCCCCCTGAACAGGGAGACGGGGCCTCGGTTTAACATCCCCCTGAACAGGGAGACGGGGCCTCGGTTTAACATCCCCTGAACAGTGAGACAGGGCCTCGGTTTGACATCCCCCTGAACAGGGAGACGGGGCCTCGGTTTAACATCCCCCTGAACAGGGAGACGGGGCCTCGGTTTAACATCCCCTGAACAGTGAGACGGGGCCTCGGTTTAACCTCCCCCTGAACAGGGAGACGGGGCCTCGGTTTAACATCCCCTGAACAGTGAGACGGGGCCTCGGTTTAACATCCCCCTGAACTGGGAGACGGGGCCTCGGTTTAACATCCCCTGAACAGGGAGACGGGGCCTCGGTTTAACATCCCCTGAACAGTGAGACGGGGCCTCGGTTTAACATCCCCCTGAAGAGGGAGACGGGGCCTCGGTTTAACATCCCCCTGAACAGGGAGACGGGGCCTCGGTTTAACATACCCCTGAACAGGGAGACGGGGCCTCGGTTTAACATCCCCTGAACTGGGAGACGGGGCCTCGGTTTAACATCCCCCTGAACAGGGAGACGGGGCCTCGGTTTAACATCCCCTGAACAGTGAGACGGGGCCTCGGTTTAACATCCCCCTGAACAGGGAGACGGGGCCTCGGTTTAACATCCCCTGAACAGTGAGACGGGGCCTCGGTTTAACATCCCCCTGAACTGGGAGACGGTGCCTCGGTTTAACATCCCCTGAACAGTGAGACGGGGCCTCGGTTTAACATCCCCCTGAAGAGGGAGATGGGGCCTCGGTTTAACATACCCCTGAACAGGGAGACGGGGCCTCGGTTTAACATCCCCTGAACTGGGAGACGGGGCCTCGGTTTAACATCCCCTGAACAGGGAGATGGGGCCTCGGTTTAACATCCCCCCGAACAGGGAGACGGGGCCTCGGTTTAACATCCCCCTGAACAGGGAGACGGGGCCTCGGATTAACATCAGCTGAACAGGGAGATGGGGCCTCGGTTTAACATCCCCTGAACAGGGAGATGGGGCCTCGGTTTAACATCCCGCCTGAACAGGGAGACGGGGCGTCGGTTTAACATTCCCCTGAACAGGGAGACGGGGCCTCGGTTTAACATCCCCCTGAACAGGGAGACGGGGCCTCGGTTTAACATCCCCCCTGAACAGGGAGACGGGGCCTCGGTTTAACATCCCCCCTGAACAGGGAGACGGGGCCTCGGTTTAACATCCCCCTGAACAGGGAGACGGGGCCTCGGTTTAACATCCCCCTGAACAGTGAGACGGGGCCTCGGTTTAACATCCCCCTGAATAGGGAGACGGGGCCTCGGTTTAACATCACCCCTGAACAGGGAGACGGGGCCTCGGTTTAACATCCCCCTGAACAGGGAGACGGGGCCTCGGTTTAACATCCCCCCTGAACAGGGAGATGGGGCCTCGGTTTAACATCCCCCTGAACAGGGAGACGGGGCCTCGGTTTAACATCCCTGAACAGGGAGACGGGGCCTCGGTTTAACATCCCTGAACAGGGAGATGGGGCCTCGGTTTAACATCCACCCTGAACAGGGAGACTGGGCCTCGGTTTAACATTCCTGAACAGGGAGATGGGGCCTCGGTTTAACATCCCCCCTGAACAGGGAGACGGGGCCTCGGTTTAACATCCCCCCTGAAGAGGGAGACGGGGCCTCGGTTTAACATCCCCTGTGCAGGGAGACGGGGCCTCGGTTTCTCATCCCCCTGAACACTGGGTATAAAGTGGGGGTACACTGTCAGGGTAAAGTAGAGGGAGCTATGTCTTGTACCTGCCCCGGGAGCACTCGATGCTGACACTGGGTATAAAGTGTGGGGACACTGTCGGAGTAATGTAGAGGGAGCTCTGTATTGTACCTGTCCTGGGAGTGCTCGATGCTGACACTGGGTATAAAGTGTGGGGACACTGTCAGGGTACAAGCTTCCGGTGAAACAGCGAGGATATCTTGCCGGCTGTCTGCGAGTTTGCTCTGAGGACCGTGGTCAACGATGTGCTCCAGGGTCTGATCAGAAGCTTCACAGGTGCATGCTGGGGATGCTTTAATCTTCCATCTGTGGAGAAGGTGGCAGCATCTTTTTTTAATTCCTTTTTATGGGATGTGGGCGTCTCTGGCAAGGCCAGCATTTGTTGCCCATCCCTAATTGCCCTCGAGAAGGTGGTGGTGAGCCGCCTTCTTGAACCGCTGCAGTCCGTGTGGTGAAGGTACTCCCACAGTGCTGTTAGGGAGGGAGTTCCAGGATTTTGACCCAGCGACGATGAAGGAACGGCCCGATATACTTCTAAGTCAGGATGGTGTGTGACTTGGAGGGGAACTTGGAGCTGGTGGTGTTCCCATGCGCCTGCTGCCCTTGCACTTCTAGGTGGAAGAGTTCGCGGGTTTGGGAGGTGCTGCCGAAGAAGCTTTGGCGAGTTGCTGCAGTGCATCTTGTAGACGGTACACACTGCAGCCACGGTGCGCCGGATGGTGGAGGGAGTGAATGGTTAACGTGGTGGATGGGGTGCCAATTAAGCGGGCTGCTTTGTCCTGGATGGTGTCGAGCTTCTTGAGTGTTGTTGGAGCTGCAACTCATCCAGACAAGTGGGGAGTATTCCATCACACTCCTTACTTGTGCCTTGTAGATGGTGGAAAGGCTTTGGGGAGTCAGGAGGTGAGACACTCGCCGCAGAATACCCAGCCTCTGACCTGCTCTTGTTGCCACAGTATTTACGTGACTGGTCCAGTTGAGTTTCTGGTCAATGGTGACCCCCCAGGATGTTGATGGTGGGGGATTTGGTGATGGTAATGCCGTTGAATGTCAAGGGTGGTCGACTCTTGCTTGTTGGAGATAGTCATTGCCTGGCACTTCTGTGGCGCGAATGTTACCTGTGAGCTCTTCCACCTAGAAAGACAAGGGCAGCAGGCGCATGGGAACACCACCACCTCCAAGTTCCCCTCCAAGTCACACACCATCCTGACTTAGAAATTTATCGCCGATCCTTCATCATCGCTGGGTCCAAATCCTGGAACTCCCTCCCTAACAGCACTGTGGGAGTACCTTCACCACACGGACTGCAGCGGTTCAAGAAGGCGGCTCACCACCACCTTCTCGAGGGCAGTTAGGGATGGGCAATAAATGCCGGCCTTGCCAGCGACGCCCACATCCCCATAAACGAATTTTAAAAAACTGTCAGGGTGATGTAGGACTAAGAAGCAAGAATTCGACACAGGATTAACAAATGGAGAGTTTATTACATTTTTTAAACATCAGCACATGCGAGTGAATCCTTTGGGATGGACCATTATCGGGGGAGTGAGGTCAGCATGCTCTCGGAGAGGGGCGGGTGTGGGGTTGTCTCCCTGTTCGTGTGTGTATATCTCTCTGGCTGTGCGTGTCGCTCTCCAACTCCGTCTCCACTGTGTGTGTGTCTCTCTCTCTCTCTCCGTGTGTGTCTCTCTCTCTCCGTGTGTCTCTCTCTCTCCCTGTGTGTGTCTCTCTCGATCTCCGTCTCTCCCTGTGTGTGTCTCTCTGTGTGTGTGTGTGTGTGTGTGTGTGTGCGTGTATGTGTCACTAAAACCCCTCAGGACGGGGCGACACAGCAGTCTCAGTGTAGAGGAGAGTGGTGCGATATTTACATCGGGAACAGTTCCCAGCACTGCACCCACCTCCCCCACCCAACCCCCCCCGACTCGCCGCCTCTCTCTCTGGGAGGGGTCCCACGCACGCCAGCCACCCTGTGGTAGCTCACCCCATCCTCCAGCTGCAGACAGCCGGCGGTGTCCGGATATTCGACTGCGGAGGCATCGCACTCGCTCCTGTCTCCCTCCCTGCCGGGAGCCCGGTTTGCCGCAGCAGGCCAGCCCGATCCCAAAGGAACCCCAGGTGTCCCCCTCCCGCTCCTTTCCCCCCCCGCCACCGACCCTCGCCCCTCCCCCCGCCCGCCCCGCGCTCAAAGCTCATCCTTCCGCGGACTCCCCGCCTCCGCTTTGCTTGTCGTCTTCTTCTTCCTCTTCTTCTGCTTCTGCCGCCCGCTCCCCTCCCCCTGGGGCTTCCCCTCCGGTGCCCGGCTGCCGCGGGGCGGGGTGGGGGTGTGGGGCGGAGCGCGGGGCTGGGCCCCCTCCTGGCCGGCGGAGGGGGGCGGTGAAGGGAAGAGCTGCTCCATTAACGTCTCGGCTCGAACCCGCTCCTGGAAACCAGAGAGAGAGAGTCAGGAGCCCGGCCGGGTAACAGAGAGCCGCAAATACATCCGAGAGCGCAAACCCCCAGCAGAGGGGAGGAGGGAGAGAGTTCAGGCATCTGCCTCTGTGTCTCTGGATTATGTCAATGATGACCAGCCCCAAGTCGCATTCCATCCGCTCCAGTATCTCACCCGCCGACCCTTCCCCCACGGCTTAGCCCAAACGGCGAGGGTCAGCTAGATATTCGACCGCAGGGGGAAGCACCAATCCTGTTATCGCCCGACACCACAAACCGGGTGTGGTCAGGCTAACGCAGCACAGGCCGGGGATGGAGCCTGGGCCTTTCCTGCACTGTGTGTGTGGGGCTCAGTCCCACACTGGGCGAGAGCGGACTGACGCAGCACAGGCCGGGGATGGAGCCTGGGCCTTTCCTGCACTGTGTGTGTGGGGCTCAGTCCCACACTGGGCGAGAGCGGACTGACGCAGCACAGGCCGGGGATGGAGCCTGGGCCTTTCCTGCACTGTGTGTGTGGGGCTCAGTCCCACACTGGGCGAGAGCGGACTAACACAGCACAGGCCGGGGATGGAGCCTGGGCCTTTCCTGCTCTGTGTGTGGGGGGCTCAGTCCCACACTGGGTGTGAGATCAGGCTAACGCAGCACAGGCCGGGGATGGAGCCTGGGCCTATCCTGCTCTGTGTGTGGGGGGGACTCAGTCCCACACTGGGTGAGATCAGAGAGAGAGACAGACAGAGACAGAGAGAGACTGACCTTCTCGCTGTGTCTGTGATCGAGGGTGAACCAGAGAGCGACAGCACAGCGCTGGCCCCCGGTCACCCCTCGCACTCCGTGAGGATTCTCACCGCCCGATGTGAAGGTCACAAGACGGCCGCACTTGGGCGAGATCTGCGCCTGGAACAGAATGAAAAGAGCTCAGAGAGCGACAACAGAGTAAAGCTCCCTCTACACTGTCCCATCAAACACTCCCAGGGCAGGTACAGCACGGGTTAGATACACAGTAAAGCTCCTTCTACACTGTCCCCATCAAACACTCCCAGGGCAGGTACAGCACGGGTTAGATACAGAGTAAAGCTCCCTCTACACTGTCCCATCAAACACTCCCAGGGCAGGTACAGCACTGGTTAGATACAGAGTAAAGCTCCCTCTACAGTGTCCCATCAAACTCTCCCAGGGCAGGTACAGCACGGGTTAGATACAGAGTAAAGCTCCCTCTACACTGTCCCATCAAACACTCCCAGGGCAGGTACAGCACGGGTTAGATACAGAGTAAAGCTCCCTCTACACTGTCCCATCAAACACTCCCAGGGCAGGTACAGCATGGGTTAGATACAGAGTAAAGCACCCTCTACACTGTCCCCATCAAACACTCCCAGGGCAGGTACAGCATGGGTTAGATACAGAGTAAAGCTCGCTCTACACTGTCACATCAAACACTCCCAGGGCTGGTACAGCACGGGTTAGATACAGAGTAAAGCTCCCTCTACACTGTCCCCATCAAACACTCCCAGGGCAGGTACAGCATGGGTTAGATACAGAGTAAAGCACCCTCTACACTGTCCCATCAAACTCTCCCAGGGCAGGTACAGCATGGGTTAGATACAGAGTAAAGCTCGCTCTACAATGTCACATCAAACACTCCCAGGACAGGTACAGCACGGGTTAGATACAGAGTAAAACTCCCTCTACACTGTCCCATCAAACACTCCCAGGACAGGTACAGCACGGGTTAGATACAGAGTAAAGATCCCTCTACACTGTCCCATCAAACAGTCCCAGGGCAGGTACAGCACGGGGTTAGATACAGATAAAGCTCCCTCTAAACTGTCCCATCAAACACTCCCAGGGCAGGTACAGCGTGGGTTAGATACGGAGTAAAGCTCCCTCTACACTGTCCTATCAAACACTCCCAGGGCAGGTAAAGCACGGGTTAGATACAGAGTAAAGATCCCTCTACACTGTCCCATCAAACACTCCCAGGGCAGGTACAGCACGGGTTAGATACAGAGTAAAGCTCCCTCTACACTGTCCTCATCAAACACTCCCAGGGCAGTTACAGCACGGGTTAGATACAGAGTAAAGATCCCTCTACACTGTCCCATCAAACACTCCCAGGGCAGGTACAGCACAGGGTTAGATAGAGAGTAAAGCTCCCTCTACACTGTCCCATCAAACCCTCCCAGGGCAGGTACAGCACGGGTTAGATACAGAGTAAAGCTCCCTCTACACTGTCCCATCAAACACTCCCAGGGCAGGTACAGCACGGGTTAGATACAGAGTAATGCTCCCTCTACACTGTCCCCATCAAACACTCCCAGGGCAGGTTAATGATTCATTTTCGAAGAGAAACCACTTACTGAGACAGTTTTCGCATCGAGTTCTGTGAAGAAAAATTCCCCTCCTTCAAATTCATCATTGAGATAAAGGACGGCACTAGAAATGGAAGAGGAGCCAAGTTAATGACACGGAGAGGTCGAGGGTGAATGAGGGAGGTGTTGTGAGAGGGTAAGGGCGAGCGAGGGAGGGGGGGCGGGGCAAGGGAGGGGTCAGTGTTGGGGGGACTGAGGGGGGGCGGAGTGAGGGGGCGGAGTGAAGGAGGGGGCTGAGTGAGGGAGGGGGCGGAGTGAGGGAGGGGTCAATGTTGGGGGGACTGGGGGGGCGGAGTGAGGGAGGGGGCGGAGTGAGGGAGGGGTCAGTGTTGGGGGGACTGAGAGGGGGCGGAGTGAGGGAGGGGTCAGTGTTGGGGACTGGGGGGGGCGGAGTGAGGGAGGGGGCGGAGTGAGGGAGGGGTCAGTGTTGGGGGACTGGGGGGGCGGAGTGAGGGAGGGGGCGGAGTGAGGGAGGGGTCAGTGTTGGGGGGACTGAGAGGGGGCGGAGTGAGGGAGGGGGCGGAGTGAGGGAGGGGTCAGTGTTGAGGGGACAGAGGGGGCGGAGTGAGGGAGGGGTCAGTGTTGGGGGGACTGAGAGGGGGCGGAGTGAGGGAGGGGTCAGTGTTGGGGGACTGAGAGGGGGCGGAGTGAGGGAGGGGGCGGAGTGAGGGAGGGGTCAGTGTTGGGGGACTGAGAGGGGGCGGAGTGAGGGAGGGGGCGGAGTGAGGGAGGGGTCAGTGTTGGGGGGACTGAGAGGGGGCGGAGTGAGGGAGGGGTCAGTGTTGGGGGGACTGAGAGGGGGCGGAGTGAGGGAGGGGTCAGTGTTGGGGGGACTGAGAGTGGGCGGAGTGAGGGAGGGGTCAGTGTTGGGGGGACTGAGAGGGGGCGGAGTGAGGGAGGGGTCAGTGTTGGGGGGACTGAGAAGGGGGTGAGTGAGGGAGGGGGTGAGGCAATGTATTTCCTAAATGGTGAAAGATTGGGGAATGCAGATGCTCAAAGGTACCTGGGTGTCCTTGTACATGAGTCACTGAAAGTGAATGTGCAGGTGCAGCAAGCCATTAGGAAGGCAAATGGTATGCTGGCCTTCATTTAAGAGGATTTGAGTACAGGAGTAAAGAAGTCTTCCTCCAATTATATAGGGTCTTGGTGAGACCACACCTGGAGTACTGTGTACAATTTTGGTCTCCTTACCTAAGGAAGGATATACTTGCCATAGAGGGAGTGCAATGAAGGTTCACCAGATTGATTCCTGGGATGGCGGGACTGTTGTATGAGAAGAGATTGAGTAAACTAGGCCTGTATTCTCTTGAATTCAGAAGAATGAGAGGGGATCTCATTGAAGCATACAAAATTATTACAGGGCTTGATAGGGTGGATGCTGGGAGAATGTTTCCCTTGGCTGGAGAGTCTAGAACCAGGGGCCACAGCCTCAAGATAAAGGGTCGGCCATTCAGGACTGAGATGAGAAGACATTTCTTCACACAGAGGGTGGTCAATCTTTGGAATTCTCTACCCCAGAGGGTTGTGGAGGCTCAGTCATTGGGTATATTCAAAACAGAAGTCGATAGATTTCTGACTAGTAAGGGCATCAAGGGATATGGCGATAGGGCCGGTGAATGGAGTTGAGGCAGAAGATCAGCCATGATCTCATTGAATTGCGGAGCAGGCTCGAAGGGTCTACTCCTGCTCCTATTTCTTGTGTTCTTATGTCTCCTCAACCCGCTCCTCTCAGTCTCCTCATTCCACTCTGAGAGGGGGGCGAGTTAGCTGCCCTTTACCTGAAATCTCTGGCTGTGTCTGCGGGCGGTTCTTTCCAACAGGCCATTGCCTCTGGGTCCAGGAGGCAGTTGTCTGCATGCACTGGGTGACTTAGATCATCGCGATTCTCCTGGTGATCTGAGGGACAGCAGAGTGCATCATATCAGGGCGTGGAAAGAAAGATCGGGGTTAACTTAATAGAGAGAGAGAGTACAGGATACACTCGAGGGTTAGCGAGTCGGTGCCTCATGTACTTCTGCAGCTGATGTTGTGTCTGTACAAAAGGTTGGAATTCATGCTACAGTTGTGTCAAGCTCTGGTCAGACCCCATCTGGAGTAACTGTGTTCAGTCCTGGACACCGCACCCCAGGAAGAACCTATTGGCCTCGGAGGGGGGGGGCGGAGCGCAGATTCACCGGAACGATACCGGGGCCAATAGGGTTAAATTATGAGGACAGGTTACACAAACAAGGCCTGTATTCCCTTGAGTATAGAGGTTTGAGAGGTGATCTAACTGAGGTGTTTAAGATGATTAAAGGAGTTGATAGAGTAGATAGAGAGAAACTATTTCCTCTGGTGAGGAGGGAGAGTCCAGAACAAGGGGGACTGAACCTTAAAATTAGAGCCAGGCCGTTCAGGGGTGATGTCAGGAAGCACTTCGGAAGGACTGTGGTATGAGAAGAGATTGAGTAAACTAGGCCTGTATTCTCTTGAATTCAGAAGAATGAGAGGGGATCTCATTGAAGCATACAAAATTATTACAGGGCTTGATAGGGTGGATGCTGGGAGAATGTTTCCATTGGCTGGGGAGTCTAGAACCAGGGGCCACAGCCTCAAGACAAAGGGTAGGCCATTCAGGACTGAGATGAGAAGAAATTTCTTCACACAGAGGGTGGTGAATCTTTGGAATTCTCTACCCCAGAGGGCTGTGGAGGCTCAGTCATTGGGTATATTCAAAACAGAAGTCGATAGATTTCTGACTAGTAAGGGCATCAAGGGATATGGCGATAGGGCCGGTGAATGGAGTTGAGGCAGAAGATCAGCCGTGATCTCATTGAATGGGGAGCAGGCTCGAAGGGCCGAATGGCCTACTCCGGCTCCTATTCCTTATGTACTTCTTCACACACAGGGTAGTGGAAACCTGGAACATTCTCCCCCCAAAAGCTGTTGAGGCAAGGGGGGGGGTCAATTGAAAATTTTGAAACTGAGATCGGCCTCGTGCATTGTTCCACGGAAGATCAGCGTAAGCTCGAGGAACAGCACCTCATCTTCCGATTAGGCACTTTACAGCCTCTGGACTCAACATGGAGTTCAACAATTTCAGACCATAACCTCGGCCCCTACCATTTTTATCCCCCGTTTGGTTTGTGCCTTTTCCCTTTTTTTCTCTCTCTCCCCCCCATGGCAGCTGTCTTTCATTCTGCCAGCGCATTTCACACTTCTGAGCCATTTTTCGTTTCTTACCCTGTCCTGTTACCATCTCGTCTCGCCTTGTGTATCTCTTAATTGGCCCAGAAATTCGCCTCTCCGGCTTGCCGCGGGGGTAAGGATCGCGCGCGCTCTTACCTACCGCGCCTGCCTTTGTGTTTTGGGCCCACGGGGACTTCAGCTGCTGGTCCTGCTCCAAGAGCCGGCGCGCAGTGCTTGCGTGTCCCGGGGGCGCAGTTAGTGCGATGCGACCCCTGGGATCACGTGGGCCATGGAGAGCCAATGGCAGCAGACCATCTTTCATTCATAGATTTGACAGGAGACCTGTCAAATCTGTGAATTGAAATCGGCCCCAAAAGAACAGCTAAACTTCAAATAAATTTTTAAAAACCCATCACATTTATAAAATAACTGTAGTTAAATAAATTAACCACTTTAAACAAAGATTTAAATTTTTGAAAAATTAAAATACTTTTTAAAAGTGATAGAAATAAACTTACCTTTCTTTAAAGTATCTAAAAAGATAAACCTGTTGAAATTTTTTTTAAATTCTACTTAATTAACCCCTTACCTTGTTGAAAACGGGTCCTGCGCCTCCTTTTTATTAGCGTAGTATCTTCATACTTACCCTCGCGTAGAAAGCTCAAAAAACACCTGAGAGAGCAGACGGGGCCTCGGTTTAACATCTTATCTGAAAGTAGCTCCCTCGGCACTGCACTGGAGTGTCATAGAAACATAGAAGATAGGAGCAGGAGTCGGCCATTCGGCCCCTCGAGCCTGCTCCGACATTCAATGAGAACATGGCTGATCATCTAAATTCAGTACCCTGTCCCTGCCTTCTCCCCATATCCCTTGATCCCTTTAGCCTTAAGAAATATATCTAACTCCTTCTTCAATCTATTTAATGATTTGGCCTCTACTGCCTTCTGTGGTAAAGAATTCCACAGGTTCACCACTCTCTGGGTGAAGAAATTCCTCCTCATCTCAGTCCTAAATGTCTTACCCCTTATCCTTAGACTGTGACCCCTGGTTCTGGACTCCCCGGCCATCGGGAACATCCTTCCTGCATCTAGTCTGTCTAGTGCTGTCAGAATTTTATTAGTTTCAATGAGATCCCCTCTCATTCTTCTAAACTCCAGCGACTATAAGCCCAATCGACCCAATCTCTCCTCATACGTCATTCCTGCCATCCCAGGTATCAGCCTTGTGAATCTTCGCTGAACTCCTTCCATGGCAAGAACATCTTTCCTCAGCCTAGCTTTATGTGCTCAAGTCGCTGGAGTGGGATTGAAGCCCATGGGATTAAGGGGGCAGCGGCTGCACGGATACATCATTGACTAACGGATAGAAAGTGTACGAGAGCATGGGCCTTACACTAAACATCCGTAAGACAAAGGTCCTCTACCAACCTGCCCCCGCCACACAGTACTGCCCCCCCGATCATCAAAATCCACGACAAGGCCTTGGACAACGTGGACCACTTTCCACACCTCGGGAGCCTACTGTCAACAAGGGCAGACGTCGATGACGAAGTCCAACACCGCCTTCAGTGTGCCAATGCAGCCTTCGGTCGCCTGAGGAAGACAGTGTTTGAAGACCAGGAGCTCTAACCCTATGATCTAGACGAGGGAACTAGATGTAATATCTCCAAGTTTGCAGACGACACAAAGCTGGGTGCGCGTGTGTGCTGTGAGGAGGATGCAGGGAAACTCCAGTATGATTTGGACAGGTTGGGTGATTGGGCAGCTGCATGGCAAATGCAGTATAATGTGGATAAATGCGAGGTTATCCACTTTGGTGGCAAAAACAGGAAGACAGATTATCTGAACGGCAATAGATTGGGAAAAGAGGAAGTGCAACGAGACCTGGGAGTCCTTGTGCACCAGTCGTTGAAGGTAAGCATGCAGGTGCAGCAGGCGGTGAAGGCGGCAAATGGTATGTTGGCCTTCATAGCGAGAGGATTCGAGTACAGGAGCAAGGATGTCTTGCTGCAGTTGTACAGGGCCTTGGTGAGACCACACCTTGAGTATTGTGTGCAGTTTTGGTCGCCTTATCTGAGGAAGGATGTTCTTGCCATGGAGGGAGTGCAGCGAAGATTCACCAGACTGATACCTGGGATGGCAGGAATGACGTATGGAGAGAGATTGGGTCAATTAGGCTTATATTCGCAAGAGTTTCAAAGAATGAGAGGGGATCTCATTGAAACTTATAAAATTCTAACAGAGCTAGACAGACTAGATGAAGGAAGGATGTTCCCGATGGTCGGGGAGTCCAGAACCAGGGGTCACAGTCTAAGGATAAGGGGTAAGACATTTTGGACTGAGATGAGGAGGAATTTCTTCACCCAGAGAGTGGTGAACCTGTGGAATTCTCTACCACAGAAGGCAGTAGAGGCCAATTCATTAAATATATTCAAGAAGGAGTTAGATATATTTCTTAAGGCTAAAGGGATCAAGGGATATGGGGAGAAAGCAGAGAAAGGGGACTGAATTTGGATGATCAGCCATGATCTCATTAAATGGCGGAACAGGCTCGAGGGGCCGAATGGCCTACTCCTGCTCCTATCTTCTATGTTTCTGACACAATATGTGGATAGGCCGACAAGAGGTGGGGCCACGTTGGATTTGGTACTGGGTAATGAACCGGGCCAAGTGTTTGATTTGTATGTGGGAGAGCACTTTGGAGATAGTGACCACAATTCGGTAACTTTCACTATTGCAATGGAGAGGGATAGGGCCATACGGCAGGGCAGGGTTTATAATTGGGGGAGGGGTAATTATGATGCGATTAGGCAAGAATTAGGGAGTATAAGATGGGAACAGAAACTATCAGGGAAAGGCACAAACGAAAAGTGGAGCTTTTTCATGGAGCAATTACTGCGTGTCCTTGATAGGTATGTCCCTGTCAGGCAGGGAGGAAATGGCCGAGTGAGAGAACCATGGTTCACAAAAGAGGTTGAATGTCTAGTCAAGAGGAAAAAGGAAGCGTATGTAAGGATGAGAAAACAAGGTTCAGTTGGGTCGATTGAGGGGTACAAGGTAGCAAGGAATGAGCTAAAAAAAGAGCTTAGGAGAGCTAGGAGGGGGCATGAGAAGTCCTTGGCGGGTCGGATCAAGAAAAACCCCAAGGCCTTTTACTCTTATGTGAGAAATAAAAGAATGACCAGGGTGAGGGTAGGGCCGGTCAAGGACAGTAGTGGGAACTTGTGCATGGAGTCAGAAGAGATAGGAGAGGTGATGAATGAATACTTTTCGTCAGTGTTCACTGAGGAGAGGGGCCATGTTCTTGAGGATGAGAGTGTGATAAAGGTGGATAGGCTGGAGGTGGTAGATGTTCTGAGGGAAGATGTTTTAGCAATTTTGAAGAACCTGAGGGTCGATAAGTCCCCTGGGCCAGATGGGATATATCCTAGGATTCTTTGGGAGGCAAGGGAGGAGATTGCAGAGCCTCTGGCTTTGATCTTTGGGTCCTCACTGTCCACGGGAATGGTGCTAGAGGACTGGAGAGTGGCGAATGTTGTTCCTCTCTTCAAGAAAGGAAATAGGAATGACCCTGGTAATTATAGGCCGGTTAGTCTTACTTCGGTGGTTGGTAAGATAATGGAAAAGGTCCTGAGGGATAGGATTTATGACCATTTGGAAAGGGGCAACTTAATCAGGGATAGTCAACACGGATTCGTGAAGGGTAAGTCTTGCCTAACAAATTTGATTGAATTCTTTGAGGAGGTAACTAAGTGTGTAGATGAAGGTAGAGCAGTTGATGTCGTATACATGGATTTTAGTAAGGTGTTTGATAAGGTTCCCCATGGTCGTCTCATGAAGAAAGTAAGGAGTTGTGGGATAGAGGGAAATTTGGCCGATTGGATAAGTAACTGGCTATCTCATAGAAGGCAGAGGGTGGTGGTGGATGGAGCATTTTCGGACTGGAGACCAGTTACCAGCGGTGTGCCACAGGGGTCGGTGCTGGGTCCTCTGCTGTTTGTGATTTTTATCAATGACTTGGAGGAGGATACTGAAGGGTGGATCAGTAAATTTGCTGATGACACCAAGATTGGTGGAGCAGTGGATGAGGTGGAGGGCTGTTGTCGGCTGCAAAGAGACATTGATAGGATGCAGAGCTGGGCCAAAAAATGGCAGATGGAATTTAACCCTGATAAGTGCGAGGTGATTCATTTTGGTAGGGCAAATTTGAATAAGGATTACAGGATCAATGGCAGGGTTCCGAGGAACGTGGAGGAGCAGAGGGATCTGGGGGTTCATATCCACAGATCTCTGAAGGTTGCCACTCAAGTGGATAGAGCAGGAAAGAAGGCCTATGGTGTGTTGGCGTTTATTAACAGAGGGTTTGAGTTTAAGAACCGTGAGGTTATGCTGCAACTGTACAGGACCTTGGTGAGACCACATTTGGAATATTGTGTGCAGTTCTGGTCACCTCACTATAGGAAGGACGTGGAAGCATTGGAAAGAGTGCAAAGGAGATTTACCAGGATGCTGCCTGGTTTGCGGGGGAGGTCTTATGAGGAAAGATTGAGGGAGTTGGGGCTTTTCTCTTTAGAGCGGAGGAGGATGAGAGGTGACTTAATAGAGGTTTATAAGATGATGAGGGGGATAGATAGAGTGGATGTTCAGAGACTATTTCCTCGGGTAGAGGCAGCTGTTACAAGGGGGCATAACTATAAGGTGCATGGGGGGAGATATAGAAGGGATGTCCGAGGTAGATTCTTTACTCAGAGAGTGGTTGGGGTGTGGAATGGACTGCCTGCTGTGATAGTGGAGTCGGACACTTTAGGAACTTTCAAGTGGTTATTGGATAAGCACATGGAGCACACCAGAGTGATAGGGAGTGTGATAGCTTGATCTTGGTCTCGGACAATGCTCGGCACAACATCGAGGGCCGAAGGGCCTGTACTGTGCTGTACTGTTCTATGTATCTATGTAACCCAGCACCAAGCTCATGGTCTACAGAGCAGTAGTGATTCCCACCCTCCTGTATGCCTCAGAGACATGGACCATGTACAGCAGGCACCTCAAAGCACTGGAGAGGTACCACCAACGCTGCCTCCGCAAGATCCTGCAAATCCATTGGCAGGATAGGCGCACCAACGTCAACGTTCTCGCTCAGGCCAACATCCCCAGCATCGAAGCTTTGACCACGCTCGATCAGCTCCGATGGACGGGTCACATCGTCCGCATGCCCGATACGAGACTCCCAAAACAAGCGCTCTACTCGGAGCTCCGACACGGCAAGAGAGCCCCAGGTGGGCAGAGGAAACGCTTCAAGGACACCCTCAAAGCCTCCTTGAAGAAGTGCAACATCCCCACCGACACCTGGGAATCCCTGGCCCAAGACCGCACAAAGTGGAGGAGAAGCATCCGGGAAGGTGCTGAACACCTCGAGTCTCTTCGCCGGGAGCAAGCGGAAGCCAAGCGCAAACAGCGGAAGGAGTGCACGTCAACCCAAGCACCCCACCCACCCGCCCCTTCAACCACCGTCTGCCCCACCTGTGACAGAGACTGTAGGTCCCACATTGGACTCATCAGTCACCTGAGAACTCATTGTTAGTGTGGAAGCAAGTCATCCTCGGTTCCCAGGGACTGCCTGAGAAGAAGAAGGAGGACTCAGGGAATATTTCAAAGTTTGCAGATGACACAAAACTTAGAAATCTAGTAAACAATGAGGAGAAGAGAAACAGATTTCAGCAAGACATAGACAGGCTGGTAAAATGGGCAGACAGACGACAGGTGAAATTTAACACTGAGAAGCATGTAGTGATACATTTTGGAAGGAAGAATGAGGAGAGGCAAGATAAATTAAATAGTGCGTATTTAAAGGGGGTGCACGATCAGAGAGACCTGGGGGTGTGCGTACACCAATCTTTGAAGGTGGCAGGGCATAATTGAGAAGGCTGTTAAAAAAGCATAAGGGATCCTGGGCTTTATTGATAGAGGCACAGAGTGCAAAAGCAAGGAAGTTATGCTAAACCCTTAGAAAACACTGGATAGGCCCCAGCTGGAGTAGTGTGTCCAATTCTGGGCACCGCACTTTAGGAAGGATGTCAAGGCCTTGGAGAGATTGTCCAGAATGGTCCCAGGGATGAGGGACTTCAGTTACGTGGAGAGACTGGAGAAGCTGGGGTTGTTCTCCTTAGAGCAGAGAAGGTTAAGGGGAGATTGACCAGAATGGTACCAGGGATGAGGGACTTCAGTGATGTGGAGAGACTGGAGAAGCTGGGGTTGTTCTCCTTAGAGCAGAGAAGGTTAAGGGGAGATTGACCAGAATGGTACCAGGGATGAGGGACTTCAGTGATGTGGAGAGACTGGAGAAGCTGGGGTTGTTCTCCTTAGAGCAGAGAAGGTTAAGGGGAGATTGACCAGAATGGTACCAGGGATGAGGGACTTCAGTTACGTGGAGAGACTGGAGAAGCTGGGGTTGTTCTCCTTGGAGCAGAGAAGGTTAAGAGGAGATTGACCAGAATGGTACCAGGGGATGAGAGACTTCAGTGATGTGGAGAGACTGGAGAAGCTGGGGTTGTTCTCCTTAGAGCAGAGAAGGTTAAGGGGAGATTTAATAGAGGTGTTCAAAATTACGAAGGGTTTTGATGGAGTAAATAAGGAGAAACTGTTTCCAGTGGCAGAAGGGTCGATAATCAAATGACACAGATTGAAGGTGATTGGCAGAAGAACCGGGGGGGGGGCGCGGTGATGAGGAGAAATGTTTTTACGCAGCGAGTTGTTGTGATCTGGAATGCGCTGCCCGTAGGGGCGGTGGAAGCAGATTTGATAGTAACTTTCAAAAGGGAATTGGAGAAATACTTCAAAAGGAGACCTTTTCAGGGCTATGGGGAGAGAGCGGGGGAGTGGGACTAATTGGACAACTGTAATTAATTGCATTCTTAGTCAATAGGTCCCGAGATGGATTTAAAAAAAAATTCACTTATGGGATGTGGGCATCGCTGACAAGGCCAGCATTTATTGCCCATCCCTAGTTGCCCTTGAGAAGGTGGTGGTGAGCCGCCTTCTTGAACCGCTGCAGTCCGTGTGGTGATGGTGCTCCCACAGTGCTGTTAGGGAGGGAGTTCCAGGATTTGGACCCAGCGACAATGAAGGAACGGCCCGATATACTTCCAAGTCAGGATGGTGTGTGACTTGGAGGGGATCTTGGAGGTGGCGGTGTCCCCATGCGCCTGCTGCCCTTGTCCTTCTAGGTGGAAGAGGTCGCGGGTTTGGGAGGTGCTGCCGAAGAAGCCTTGGCGAGTTGCTGCAGTGCATCTTGTAGATGGTACACACTGCAGCCACAGTACGCCGGTGGTGGAGGGAGTGAATGTTTAAGGTGGTGGATGGGGTGCCAATCAAGCGGGCTGCTTTGTCCTGGATTGTGTCGAGCTTCGAGTGTTGTTGGAGCTGCACTCATCCAGGCAAGTGGAGAGTATTCCATCACACTCCTGACTTGTGCCTTGTAGATGGTGGAAAGGTATCTTAAGTTGAAGATAGTTAAGGGGAGGAGTTACCATGGATATATAAGTATGGTAGAAGTATTGAGAAAATCAAGATAGTTACCTTGAATAAGAATAAAGAAAGAAAGAAATTGCACATTTATATAGCGCCTTTCACCACCTCAGGACTTCCCAAAGCGCTTTACAGCCAATGAAGTACTTCCTGTTCTAATGTAGGAAACACAGCAGCCAATTTGCGCACAGCAAGCTCCCACAAACAGCAATGATATAAATGAGCAGGTCATCTGTTTTGGTATGTTGGTTGAGGGCTAAATATTGGCCCCAGGACACCGGGGATAACTCCCCTGCTCTTCTTCGAAATAGTGGCCACGAGATCTTTTACATCCACCTGAGAGAGCAGACGGGGCATCGATTAAACGTCTCATCTGAAAGACGCCACCTCCGACAGTGCGGCGTTCCCTCAGTACCGCCCCTCCGACAGTGCAGCACTCCCTCAGTAATGCCCCTCTGACAGTGCGGCGTTCCCTCAGTACCGCCCCTCCGACAGTGCAGCACTCCCTCAGTACTGCCCCTCCGACAGTGCGGCGTTCCCTCAGTACCGCCCCTCCGACAGTGCAGCACTCCCTCAGTACTGCCCCTCCGACAGATCGGCACCCCCTCAGTACTGCCCCTCCGACAGTGCGGCGCTCCCTCAGTACTGCCCCTCCGACAGTGCGGCGCTCCCTCAGTACTGCCCCTCCGACAGTGCAGCACTCCCTCAGTACTGCCCCTCCGACAGTGCAGCACTCCCTCAGTACTGCCCCTCCGACAGATCGGCACCCCTCAGTACTGCCCCTCCGACAGTGCGGCGCTCCCTCAGTACTGCCCCTCCGACAGTGCGGCGCTCCCTCAGTACTGCCCCTCCGACAGTGCAGCACTCCCTCAGTACTGACCCTCCGACAGTGCGGCGCTCCCTCAGTACTGCCCCTCCGACAGTGCAGCACTCCCTCAGTACTGCCCCTCCGACAGTACAGCGCTCCCTCAGTACCGCCCCTCCGACAGTGCAGCTCTCCCTCAGTACTGACCCTCCGACAGTGAGGCGCTCCCTCAGTACTGACCCTCCGACAGTGCGGCGCTCCCTCAGTACTGACCCTCCGACAGTGCGGGGCTCCCTCAGTACTGCCCCTCCGACAGTGCGGCGCTCCCTCAGTACTGCCCCTCCGACAGTGCGGTGCTCCCTCAGTACTGCCCCTCCGACAGTGCGGCGCTCTCTCAGTACTGCCCCTCCGACAGCGCAGCGCTCTCTCAGTACTGCCCCTCCGACAGAGCGGTGCTCCCTCAGTACTGCCACCAGGAAGGTCGACTTTGGATCATGGCTTCAAGTCTCTGGAGTGGGACTTGAACCCATGACCTGTGGATTCAGTGGAGAGAGTGCTTCCACTGACCCAAGGCTGACACACAAGAGCAAAGAGGTGGGGCCTACTGTAATCAACTGCAGGACTGGACAGAAGTGGTTCGGTACTGTTGATCAGACAACGGTTTAGCACATGGGGTGAGGGTCACAACATCATTAAGAGCAAAAGTAAGTGTGTTATATTCAAGGTACAAATACCTGGGCCCTTGCTGTTCCATCTGGGCCTCTGCACCAGAGCGGGTAAGGATCGGGCAAACCCAGAACAGGCCGGGGATGGAGCCTG
This sequence comes from Squalus acanthias, assembly GCA_030390025.1. Lineage (NCBI taxonomy): Eukaryota > Metazoa > Chordata > Chondrichthyes > Squaliformes > Squalidae > Squalus > Squalus acanthias. Next base: position 10,963 of record JASTWF010000723.1, on the reverse strand, counting down.
GGCCTTTCCTGCGGCTTGTGGATCACTGACTCACCTGCAAGCGCGGTGCGACACACCAGGTGGGAGAACGCGAAGTGAAGAGGAGCGTTCGATCGGAAGTAGTTCTCTACGATGGTTCGAGTTCGCTCACTCGCTTCATAATAAAGCCGCGCTCCATCCCGATCGACCACGCCATCTCGGGCTAGCTGCACAACACAGAAAGAGGTCACGATACGGCGACACTCCCCCCTATCCCCCTCTATTCAGTACAGGGTCTTCCTGCCACTCTCACCTTTAGCGCCTTCAGTATTGTGAGCCCCTCGAAGCGTTCGTTTGGGGTGTGCGGCGATCGACGCGCTCGGGAACCGTCTCTCGAGTCTGCTGCAGCCTATGGGGGTGAGAGGTGAATGTTACTGCCTCTTCGGGACCATCGCCGCTCTCCTCCTTCTCCATCTCTCGGTCCCCATTCTCCCTGGCTTCTGTGCCTGCTGACTATCCATGTCTGGGGAAGGGTTGACGGCAGGACGGGACCCAGGGTCACGGTGCAGGACAAGGTCATGAGAAGGGTTGAGGGTCACGGTGAAGGACAGGGAAAGGTCGAGGGTCATGGTGTAGGACAGGGGTTGAAGGTCACGGTGTAGGACAGGGACCAGGGAAGGGTCGAGGGTCACGGTGTAGGACAGGGGTCGGGGCAGAGTCGAGGGTCACGGTGTAGGACAGTGGCCAGAGGAGGGTCGAGGGTCACGGTGTAGGACAGGGGTCGGGGCAGAGTCGAGGGTCACGGTGTAGGACAGGGACCAGGGAAGGGTCGAGGGTCACGGTGTAGGACAGGGGTCGGGGCAGAGTCGAGGGTCACGGTGTAGGACAGTGACCAGGGGAGGGTCGAGGGTCACGCTGTAGGACAGGGACCAGGGAAGGGTCGAGGGTCACGGTGTAGGACAGGGGTCGGGGCAGAGTCGAGGGTCACGGTGTAGGACAGTGGCCAGAGGAGGGTCGAGGGTCACGGTGTAGGACAGGGGTCGGGGCAGAGTCGAGGGTCACGGTGTAGGACAGTGACCAGGGGAGGGTCGAGGGTCACGCTGTAGGACAGGGACCAGGGAAGGGTCGAGGGTCACGGTGTAGGACAGGGACCAGGGAAGGGTCGAGGGTCACGGTGTAGGACAGGGGTCGGGGCAGATGTCGAGGGTCACGGTGTAGGACAGGGGCCAGGGGAGGGGTCGGGGGGTCACTGTTATGGATAGGGATCAGGGGAGGGGGGGGGGTCAATGGTCATCGTAGGAACCAGGGTAAGGGTCGATATCAGCAATCTCAGCACAGGCTGTGGACGGAGCCTGGGCCTAACCCGCTCTGTGTGTGTGTGTGGGGTTCGGGCAGCGCACAGTGTGTTCGGGCTCCCTTGTTCTGCCCTCCGATCGGACTCATGCTCACCCCGTGCCCCATTACTCACGTTGGCAAGGCTACGGATAGCCGCGCACTCCTTGTGAGTCAGGACACCATCCAGGACCACTCGCTGAGACCCATTCAACTGGTTCGAGTTCATCGCCACCTTCAGATTGGCAAAGAGCGGGGAGGAGGCTGCAGGGGAATCCGAGGAGAGGAAGGTTACATTGGAACAGGAGGAGGCCCATTCCGCCCCCCTCGAGATTATTACACAGGAACAGGAGTAGGCCCATTCAGCCCCCTCGAGCCTGTTACACAGGAACAGGAGGAGGCCCATTCAGCCCCTTGAGTCTGTTACATTAGAAACAGGAGGAGTCCCATTCAGCCCCTCGAGCCTGTTACACAGGAACAGGAGGAGGCCCATTCAGCCCCTCGAGCCTGTTACACAGGAACAGGAGGAGGCCATTCAGCCCCCTCGAGCCTGTCACACAGGAACAGGAGGAGGCCCATTCCGCCCCCCTCGAGATTATTACACAGGAACAGGAGGAGGCCCATTCAGCCCCATGAGCCTGTCACACAGGAACAGGAGTAGGCCCATTCAGCCCCCTCGAGCCTGTTACACAGGAACAGGAGTAGGCCCATTCAGCCCCCTCGAGCCTGTTACACAGGGACAGGAGGAGGCCCATTCAGCCCCTTGAGTCTGTTACATTAGAAACAGGAGGAGGCCCATTCAGCCCCTCGAGCCTGTTACACAGGAACAGGAGGAGGCCCATTCAGCCCCTCGAGCCTGTTACACAGGAACAGGAGGAGGCCATTCAGCCCCCTCGAGCCTGTTACACAGGAACAGGAGGAGGCCCATTCAGCCCCCTCGAGCCTGTTACACAGGAACAGGAGTAGGCCCATTCAGCCCCCTCGAGCCTGTTACACAGGAACAGGAGGAGGCCCATTCAGCCCCCTCGAGCCTGTTACACAGGAACAGGAGGAGGCCCATTCAGCCCCCTCGAGCCTGTTACACAGGAACAGGAGGAGGCCCATTCAGCCCCCTCGAGCCTGTTACACAGGAACAGGAGGAGGCCCATTCAGCCCCCTCGAGCCTGTTACACAGGAACAGGAGGAGGCCCATTCAGCCCCCTCGAGCCTGTTACACAGGAACAGGAGGAGGCCCATTCTGCCCCCTCGAGCCTTTTACACAGGAACAGGAGGAGGCCATTCAGCCCCCTTGAGCCTGTTACACAGGAACAGGAGGAGGCCCATTCAGCCCCTCGAGCCTGTTACACAGGAACAGGAGGAGGCCCATTCAGCCCCCTCGAGCCTGTTACACAGGAACAGGAGGAGGCCCATTCAGCCCCCTCAAGCCTGTTACACAGGAACAGGAGGAGGCCCATTCTGCCCCCTCGAGCCTTTTACACAGGAACAGGAGGAGGCCATTCAGCCCCTCGAGCCTGTTACACAGGAACAGGAGGAGGCCCATTCAGCCCCCTCGAGCCTGTTACACAGGAACAGGAGGAGGCCCATTCTGCCCCCTCGAGCCTGTTACACAGGAACAGGAGGAGGCCCATTCAGCCCTCGAGCCTGTTACCATAGGAACAGGAGGAGGCCCATTCAGCCCCCTCGAGCCTGTTACACAGGAACAGGAGGAGGCCCATTCAGCCCCCTCGAGCCTGTTACACAGGAACAGGAGGAGGCCCATTCTGCCCCCTCGAGCCTTTTACACAGGAACAGGAGGAGGCCCATTCAGCCCCCTCGAGCCTGTTACACAGGAACAGGAGGAGGCCCATTCAGCCCCTCGAGCCTGTTACACAGGAACAGGAGGAGGCCCATTCAGCCCACTCCAGCCTGTTACACAGGAACAGGAGTAGGCCCATTCAGCCCCCTCGAGCCTGTTACACAGGAACAGGAGTAGGCCCATTCAGCCCCTCGAGCCTGTTACATTGGAACAGGAGGAGGCCCATTCAGCCCCTCGAGCCTGTTACCCAGGAACAGGAGGAGGCCATTCTGCCCCTCGAGCCTGTTACACAGGAACAGGAGGAGGCCCATTCAGCTCCTCGAGCCTGTTATACGAAATCCAAAAAAACACAATCAAATCACTGCTTAACCTTTTATATTCCAGGGAATACAATCCTGTAATCTCTGCTCTTAATTTAACTCCAGGATGATTTGGACAGGTTGGGTGATTGGGCAGAAGCGTGGCAGATGCAATATAACGTGGATAAATGCGAGGTTATCCACTTTGGTGACAAAAACAGAAAGCCTGATTATTATCTGAATGGCAATAGATTGGGAGAAGGGGAAGTGCAACGAGACCTGGGTGTCCTTGTGCACCAGTCGCTGAAAGTAAGCATGCAGGTGCAGCAGGCGGTTAAGAAGGCAAATGGTATGTTGGCCTTCATAGCGAGAGGGTTTGAGTACAGGAACAAGGATGTCTTGCTGCAGTTGTACAGGGCCTTGGTGAGACCACACCTTGAGTATTGTGTGCAGTTTTGGTTGCCTTATCGGAGGAAGGATGTTCTTGCCATGGAGGGAGTTCAGCGAAGATTCACCAGACTGATACCTGGGATGGCAGGAATGATGTACGAGGAGAGATTGGGTCGATTGGGCTTATACTCGCTAGAGTTTAGAAGAATGAGAGGGGATCTCATTGAAACTTATAAAATTCTGACAGGACAGAACAAACTAGATGCAGGAAGGATGTTCCCGATGGCGGGGGAGTCAAGAACCAGGGGTCACAGTCTAAGGATAAGGGGTAAGCCATTTAGGACTGAGATGAGGAGGAATTTCTTCACCCAGAGAGTGGTGAACCTGTGGAATTCGCTACCACAGAAGGCAGTTGAGGCCAATTCATTAAATAGATTCAAGAAGGCGTTAGATATATTTCTTAAGGCTAAAGGGATCAAGGGATATGGGGAGAAAGCAGGTACAGGGTACTGAGTTTGGATGATCAGCCATGATCTCATTGAATGGCGGAGCAGGCTAGAGGGGCCGAATGGCCTACTCCTACTCCTATCTTCTATGATTCTATGATTCTATAACCCTTGATGTCCAGGTATCATTCTGTTAAACCTACGCTGCACTCCCTCCAAGGCCAATATATCCTTCCTAAGGTGTGGTGCCCACAACTGCTCACAGTGCTCCAGGTGTGGTCTAACCAGGGCTTTGTACAGCTGTTACTGAGAGCCCAGGTGTGAGGGAGGGAGGGATCTTCTGTCAGGGGCACAGATTGGACTGCAGAACCACTGGCTAGAACGTGGAGTTACACGGGGCCTTCAGTCTGTCTGATTCTGTCCGGCTCCCCCTGAATCCCAACCTGACTGTCTCCCCAGGCCTCAGGCACACACTCTGGAACTCTCTCGCATCCCGCCTGTCGCTGCCACTCAGTAAAGGAATACAACCTGCGACCCTGTCCTGCCCTCCAGCCCCTGGCCTGCCCTTCACCCTCTGACCCAGTCCTGCACTTTGCCCTCTGACCCTGGCCTGCCCTTGGGGACAGGGCCTTGGTGAGACCACACCTTGAGTACTGTGTGCAGTTTTGGTCGCCTTATCTGAGGAAGGATGTTCTTGCCATGGAAGGAGTTCAGCAAAGATTCACCAGACTGATACCTGGGATGGCAGGAATGATGTACGAGGAGAGATTGGGTCGATTGGGCTTATACTCGCTAGAGTTTAGAAGAATGAGAGGGGATCTCATTGAAACTTATAAAATTCTAACTGGACTGGACAAACTAGATGCAGGAAGGATGTTCCCGATGGCGGGGAGTCCAGAACCAGGGGTCACAGTCTAAGGATAAGGGGTAAGCCATTTAGGACTGAGATGAGGAGGAATTTCTTCACCCAGAGAGTGGTGAATCTGTGGAATTCTCTACCACAGAAGGCAGTAGAGGCCAATTCATTAAATAGATTCAAGAAGGAGTTAGATATATTTCTTAAGGCTAAAGGGATCAAGGGATATGGGGAGAAAGCAGGGACAGGGTACTGAATTTGGATGATCAGCTATGATCTCATCGAATGGCAGAGCAGGCTCGAGGAGCCGAATGGCCTACTCCTGCTTTTATCTTCTATGTTTCTATGATTCAGCCCCTGACCCTCTCCTGCCCTTCGAACCCTGATCCGGCCCACTCCGGTCCTGGGTATCTGACAGTATGGTGCTGGAATGTCAGTTCAACCCTGCTCCACCTCCAATACTTCAATGTTCACCCCCCCCATTAACCTTCCTGGGAGAAAACCCATTCCCCCCTCCCCCCTAGAACCCCCATTCCCCCACTCATCCTAACCCCACATCAATTAGAATGGATTTATAATCGTTGATATGTATGTACTTTCACACAAAGGGATTATTATTGAGCATAAAGGGGCTTAATTATTCCCCCTCCTCCTCACTAAGAAACTTAATTTCCCATTTTAGACACAGAAAAACAGATTTCACGATAGACAGAGAGTAAAGCTCCCTCTACAGTGTCCCATCAAACACTCCCAGGGCAGGTACAGCACGGGGTTAGATACAGAGTAAAGCTCCCTCTACACTGTCCCATCAAACACTCCCAGGGCAGGTACAGCACGGGGTTAGACACAGAGTAAAGCTCCCTCTACACTGTCCCATGAAACACTCCCAGGGCAGGTACAGCACGGGGTTAGATACAGAGTAAAGCTCCCTCTACAGTGTCCCATCAAACACTCCCAGGGCAGGTACAGCACGGGGTTAGATACAGAGTAAAGCTCCCTCTACACTGTCCCATCAAACACTCCCAGGGCAGGTACAGCACGGGGTTAGATACAGAGTAAAGCTCCCTCTACAGTGTCCCATGAAACACTCCCAGGGCAGGTACAGCACGGGGTTAGATACAGAGTAAAGCTCCCTCTACAGTGTCCCATGAAACACTCCCAGGGCAGGTACAGCACGGGGTTAGATACAGAGTAAAGCTCCCTCTACAGTGTCCCATCAAACACTCCCAGGGCAGGTACAGCACGGGTTAGATACAGAGTAAAGCTCCCTCTACACTGTCCCATCAAACACTCCCAGGGCAGGTACAGCACGGGGTTAGACACAGAGTAAAGCTCCCTCTACACTGTCCCATCAAACACTCCCAGGGCAGGTACAGCACGGGGTTAGATACAGAGTAAAGCTCCCTCTACACTGTCCCATCAAACACTCCCAGGGCAGTACAGCACGGGGTTAGATACAGAGTAAAGCTCCCTCTACACTGTCCCATCAAACACTCCCAGGGCAGGTACAGCACGGGGTTAGATACAGAGTAAAGCTCCCTCTACAGTGTCCCATGAAACACTCCCAGGGCAGGTACAGCACGGGTTAGATACAAGGTAAAGCTCCCTGTACAGTTACTCAGACTGGCTGACGGTGTGAAGTGGTGTTCCACAGGGATCAGTGCCGGGACCACTGTTGTTCACCAGTTACACAAACGATTCGGATTCAGGGATCGTTAGTACAATTTCAAAACTTGCGGATGACAGCAAATTGGGAGTTGCACAGTTAATACAGTGGGGAACTGCAACCAAGTATCGGAAGACATTCCTAAACTTGCAGAATGTGCGTGTAATTGGGAAACAAACTTCAATATAGAGAAGGGCAAGGTAATACATTTTGATTGGAAGAATAAGGAGCCCACACACATCTTGGAAAATAAATGTCTAAATGGGGTGTAGGAACAGAGGGATCTGGGGTACAGCTACACAGATCTCTAGAAGTAGTGAAGGCCATAAAAAACTCAGACAAAGCACTGGGATCCTTTTTATTTATTCATTTATGGGATGTGGGCGTCGCTGGCAAGGCCGGCATTTATTGCCCATCCCTAATTGCCCTTGAGAAGGTGGTGGTGAGCCGCCCTCTTGAACCGCTGCAGTCCGTGTGGTGAAGGTGCTCCCACAGTGCTGTTAGGGAGGGAGTTACAGGATTTTGACCCAGCGACGATGAAGGATCGGCCGATATATTTCTAAGTCAGGATGGTGTGTGACTTGGAGGGGAACTTGGAGGTGGTGGTGTTCCCATGCGCCTGCCCTTGTCCTTCTAGGTGGAAGAGGTGGCGGGTTAGGGAGGTGCTGCCGAAGAAGCCTTGGTGAGTTGCTGTAGTGCATCTTGTAGATGGTACACACTGCAGCCACGGTGCGCCGGTGGTGGAGGGAGTGAATGTTTGAGGTGGTGGACGGGGTGTCAATCAAGCGGGCTGCTTTGTCCTGGATGGTGTCGAGCTTCTTGAGTGTTGTTGGAGCTGCAGGTAGATGGTGGAAAGGCTTTGGGGAGTCAGGAGGTGAGACACTCGCCACAGAATACCCAGCCTCTGACCTGCTCTTGTTGCCACAGTATTTATGTGGCTGGTCCAGTTAAGTTTCTGGTCAATGGTGACCCCCCAGGATGTTGATGGTGGGGGATTCGACGATGGTAATGCAGTTGAATGTCACGGGGAGGTGGTCAGACTCTCGTTTGTTGGAGATAGTCATTGTCTGGCACTTGTGTGGCGCGAATGTTACTTGCCACTTATCAGCCCAAGCCTGAATGTCGTCCAGGTCTTCCTGCATGCGGGCATGGACTGCTTCATTATCTGTGGAGTTGTGAGTGGAACTGAACACTGTGCAGTCATCAGCGAACATCCCCATTTCTGACCTTATGGTGGAGGTTAGGTCATTGATGTGTTGGGCCTAGGACATTGCCGTGAGGAACTCCTGCAGCGATGTCCTGAGGCTGTGATGATTGACCTTCAAACACCACAACCATCTTCCTTTGGGCTAGGTATGACTCCAGCCAGTGGAGAGTTTTTCCCCCTGATTCTCATTGTCTTCAGTATTACTCGGACTCCTTGATGCCACACTCGGTCCAATGCTGCCTTGATGTCAAGGGCAGTCACTCTCACCTCACCTGGAATTCAGCTCCTTTGTCCATGTTTGGACCAAGGCTGTAATGAGGTCGGGAGCCGAGTGGTCCTGGCGGAACCCAAACTGGGCATCAGTGAGCAGGTTATTGGTGAGTAAGTGCCGCTTGATAGCACTGTCGATAACACCTTCCATCACTTTGCTGATGATTGAGAGTAGACTGATGGGGCGGTAATTGGCCAGATTGGATTTGTCCTGCTTTTTGTGGACAGGACATACCTGGGCAGTTTTCCACATTGTCGGATAGATGCCAGTGTTGTAGCTGTACTGGAACAGCTTGGCTAGAGGCGCGGCTAGTTCTGGAGCACAAGTCTTCAGCACGATAGTCGGGATGTTGTCAGGGCCCACAGCCGTTGTTGTATCCAGTGCACTCAGCCGTTTCTTGATACCACGTGGAGTGAATCGAATTGGCTGAAGACTGGCTTCTATGATGGTGGGGACTTCAGGAGGAGGCCGATATGGATCATCCACTCGGCACTTCTGGCTGAAGATGGTTGCAAACTCTTCAGCCTTGTCTTTTGCACTCACGTGCTGGGCTCCACCATCATTGAGGATGGGGATATTCATGGAGCCTCCTCCTCCCGTTAGTTGTTTAATGGTCCACCACCATTCACGACTGGATGTGGCAGGACTGCAGAGCTTTGATCTGATCTGTTGATTGTGGGATCGCTTAGCCCTGTCTATAGCATGCTGCTTCCGCTTTTTAGCATGCATGTAGTCCTGTGTTGCAGCTTCCCCAGGTTGGCACCTCATTTTTAGGTACGCCTGGTGCTGCTCCTGGCATGCTCTTCTACACTCCTCATTGAACCAGGGTTGGTCCCCTGGCTTGATGGTAATGGTAGAGTGAGGGATATGCTGGGTCATGAGGTTACAGATTGTGGTGGAATACAATTCTGCTGCTGCTGATGGCCCACAGCGCCTCATGGATGCCCAGTTTTGAGCTGCTAGATCTGTTCTGAATCTATCCCATTTAGCACAGTGGTAGTGCCACACAACACGATGGAGGGTGTCCTCAGTGTGAAGAAGGGACTCATCTCCACAAGGACTGTTGGTCACTGCTTCCAATACTGCCATGGACAGATGCATCTGCGACAGGTAGATTAGTGAGGACGAGGTCAAGTAGGTCTTTCCCTCGTGTTGGTTCTCTCACCACCTGTCACAGGCCCAGACTGGCAGTTATGTCCTTCAGGACTCGGCCAGCTCGGTCAGTAGTGGTGCTACCGTGCCACTCTTGGTGATGGACATTGAAGTCCCCCACACAGAGTACATTCTGTGCCCTTGCTACCCTCAGTGCTTCTTCTAAGTGGTGTTCAACATGGAGGAGTACTGATTCATCAGCTGAGGGAGGGCGGTAGGTGGTAATCAGCAGGAGGTTTCCTTGCCCATGCTTGACCTGAAGCCATGAGACTTCATGGGGTCCGGAGTCTGAAATTCTAACAGGGCTAGACAAACTGGATACAGGGAGGATGTTTCCCCTGGCTGGGGGGTCTAGAACGAGAGGTCACAGTCTCAGGATACGGGGTAGGACATTTAGGACTGAGATGAGGAGAAATTTCTTCACTCAGAGGGTGGTGAACCTGTGGAATTCTCCACCACAGAAGGCTGTGGAGGCCAAGTCACTGAATATATTTAAGAATATAAGAACATAAGAAATAGGAGCAGGAGTGGGCCAATCGGCCCCTCGAGCCTGCTCCGCCATTCAATAAGATCATGGCTGATCTGATCCTCACCTCAAATCTAAAGAACACAAGAAGGAGGAGCAGGACCCGGCCACTCGGCCCCTGGGCCCGCTCCGCCACCCACAGGGCCCTGACAGATCCGAACTCAGCCTCATGTCCAATTTCCTGCCCGCTCACCGTAACCCCTAATTCCCTTTACCTCTCGGAAACTGTCTACTTCTGTTTTAAATTTATTTAATGATGTAGCTTCCACAGCTTCCTGGGGCAGCAAATTCCACAGACCTACTACCCTCTGAGTGAAGAAGTTTCTCCTCATCTCAGTTTTGAAAGAGGAGCCCCTTATTCTAAGATTATGTCCCCTAGTTCTAGTTTCACCCATCCTTGGGAACATCCTTACTGCATCCACCCGATCAAACCCCTTCACAATCTTATATGTTTCAATAAGATCGCCTCTCATTCTTCTGAACTCCAATGAGTAGAGTCCCAATCTACTCAACCTCTCCTCGTATGTCCACCCCCTCATCCCCGGGATTAACCGAGTGAACCTTCTTTGTACTGCCTCGAGAGCAAGTGTGTCTTTTCTTAAGTATGGACACCAAAACTGTATGCAGAAGAAGAAAGATAAATAGATTTCTAGACACAAAAGGCCTCAAGTGGTATGGGGAGAGAGCGGGAATATGGTATTGAGATAGAGGATCAGCCATGATCATATTGAATGGCGGAGCAGGCTCGAAGGGCCGACTCCTGCTCCTATTTTTCTATGTTTCTATTAGTCAATGTTGAGGACTCCCAGGGCCACTCCCTCCCGACTGTCCCACCACCTCTGGTGGGACCGGACATACCCAGGGATGGTGATGGAGGAGTTCAGGACATTGGTTGAAAGGTATGATTCTGTGAGTATGACTGTTGCTTGACTAGTCTGTGGGACAGCTCTCCCAATTTTGGCACAAGTCCCCAGATGTTAGTGAGCAGGACTTTGCAGGGTCGACTGGGCTGGGTGTGTCGTTGTCGTTGTCGATGCCGGGTGATCCGTTTGTTTTTTTAAAAAT